>JAKLNC010000012.1:0-87916 GCA_022813145.1 Barbatosphaeria neglecta | reverse complement strand
CCCCCCCCCCCCCCCCCCCCCCCCCCCCCCCCGCCGCCCCCGCCGCCCCCCCCCCCCCCAAGGGGGTAGAAGCGTACACAACGTGTCGGGTGCTGTCGGCGCGGAGCACCGCCAGCGGCACATGGCCTCCATCATGCCCAGCCGGTCGTCGCTGTCGACGTACTTGTACACGTCGTCGACGTTCTGGCCCCCCGTGCCCAGCACCCGCCAGCCGTCCACCTCGCCCTCCCACGGGTTGGTCGCGGGGTCGAACCAGCCCGGCTGCGGCGCCGTCGGCGAGTTGGCGTACGCCCGCGCCTTGGGGAACATGGCCGTGTGCACCGGCTGCTGCGGGTAGCTGGCGTTAGCCGGGTCGTGCGCCCCCGGCAGCAGCGTCACGGGCATGCTCGGCAACAGCTCCGACAGGAAGTCGTCCAGGAGCTGCGACGGCAGCGCGTTGTACGTGCTGCTGTCGTAGCCGTACTTCTTGTGCAGCGCCCTCTCCTCCAGCACGTTCTCCTCCTCGACGGCCTTGTCGTCCGGCGCGATGGAGTTGCCGGCGATGAAGAGCCGACTGATGTGCGCCACTCCCTTCTGCGACTCCGCGTCCAGCGCCTCGCCTAGTAGGTACTCCAGCAGCAGGTTGAGCTCCATGGCGTAGGACGAGCCCGACCGGGAGAAGTTGAGCCCCGACACGATGGCTATCTTGCTGCTGCTGCTGCTGCTGCTGCCGCCGCCGCGCTCGGCCCCGCCGTCGTCGGCCATCTCGACGTCTTCGCCCTTGACTTTGCTCGCTTCCTTCTCGGGAGGCGGCTCGGACAGTTTCCAACGCTCCGGCTGCGGCGGCAGATCCGGGAACTTGATGTCGATCACCTCGAGCTCGCCGTTGATATTTTCCGTGCCCATGACGGCCACGACGCAGCCCGTGACCAGGATCACCGACTTCAGGGCGTCGCCGACCAGGCGTATGCGGCCCGAGTCGTCCTCCAGCATCGTCTGCTCTCGCTCTTCGCCGGAGTAGTATTTCTTAACCTTGCTAGGCGCTGATATCCATTGCTGCGGGGGCGGGCAGAGGGAGTTTCAGCTGGACGCACTACCTACCTACTGAGGAGGGAGACTGGTGATAAGTTGGGTGGAGGGGGACCTACGTCTTTGGCCACGTCGTCGAGGATATCAGGCTTCAGCGGCATGTCCACGTACACGGTGCCGGTCACCCAACAGAGCTCGCCCTGCCGCACGTCCAGGACGCGGTCGGCCCTCCTGGCCGGCTCGCCGCCGATCTCGAGGCCGTCAAACGCAGCCCTCGCGACCGCCTCGACGGCCGGCTTGATCTTGACGAGGCGCAGAAAGTACATGTCGCTATACTGCTGCTGGAACGGCCGGTTTTTAGCCAGCTGAAAAGTGGCCAGCGGCTTATAGACCGACTGATCACGTTCCGGCACATCGTCTGGTACCTTGCCACTGCGAGGGACTTCTAGTCAGCAGTCTGTTGTAGCAAGGGGGGAGGGGGGGGTGGGAAACCAGAATAGGATAAAATAGAACTCACGAAGGCTTCTGCAGCAAGCTGCGAGATAATTCATCTATTTCATCAAGAGACGGCATTGTGAACGTGCTCAGTCAAACAAGGTGCTCATTCACACATGTCCTGAGCAGCGGGAGCTTGGCTGTAAAGGGCAAAATCGCGGTATCGCGAGATCTACTAATCGAGGACGCGTTCTGGTTCCAGCGCGTAAAGGGAAACGGAGAATAGCGACCAGTGAGGCCCACCTGCTGTGGCTAGAGTGTACTAGCCACAGCGGGGCACAGCCACAGTCCAGTACGGCTCGGCTGCTACCGCCTTTGGACGGCGATTTTTATACCTGATTGGCTCAGACCCGTCTTTCTCTTCTTCACTTTTTTAGTGGAGAAACAAACCCATCTTGAGAGACGGACGGTAAAAATCTCCAAAGCGACAGTGAGAAGCATCCAGTCCATTTAATTTTTTTTCAACTACCTGGCACCTGGCATCTGCATCAAGTAGTAAGAGGGCGACTTCCCAGAGATGGCAGACCATGCTTCAAGGCCGGACCAGGGCCAAGAAGCGGCCCAGGTCAGGGTGACCTTCACAACGACAGAAGAGGACATTCAGCTGCCAGATACCAAGAGACAACTGATTGTGCCGGCGGGTAAGCTATACTATTTTACCATTCGCTGAGTGGGGGACACCCGCTGACAGACCAAACAAAGATATACGGCGATATGGCCTGTCGCGCATCCTCAACTCGGAGTCGATGCTCGACACGGCGGCGGCCATCCCGTTCGACTTCCTCGTCGACGGGGTGTTTTTGCGGTCGACGCTGGAGGAGTACCTGCGGGACAACGGGCTCTCCTTGGAAGCCAACGTCACGCTGCAGTACGTGCGCAGCCTGATACCGCCCGTGTACGAGGCCAGCTTCGAGCACGACGACTGGGTCAGCGCCGTCGACGTGCTGTCCGCCACCTCGCCCGCTGGCGGCTGGTCCGGCGACGCCCTGCTCCCCGGCCGCGACCGCATCCTCTCCGGCTCCTACGACGGCCTCCTGCGCGTGTGGGACAGCTCCGGCCGGGTGCTGGCCACCAGTCCCTCGGCAGCTGCAGGCGGTCACGACGCGGGCGTCAAGGCGGCCCGGTTCCTCTCGTCGACGCAGATCGCCTCGGCCGGCCTGGACCGCACCGTGCGCATCTGGAAGTACGCGGAGAGCGAGCACGGCGCCGCGGACGGCGTGCGCGGCGAGCTGCGGCCCGCGCTGGAGCTGTACGGGCACAAGGCCAGCGTCGACGCCGTGGCCGTCGAGGGCGTCTCGCGCCGCGTGCTCACCGCCTCCGCCGACGGCAGCATCGGCCTCTGGTCCACCAGCAAGGCCTCCGCCCCCGCCGCGCCCGAGGCGCTCCTGCCGGCCACCTACGCCAACAAGCGCCGGAAGCTGCTCCGGCCGTCTTCTTCCGCCTCCGTGCCGCAGCGCGGGCCCCTCGCGCTGGTGGCAGCGCACAAAGCCCCCGCCAGCGCAGCCATCTTCGACCCGCGCGACCGCACGGTGGCCTACTCGGCGGCGCAGGACCACACCGTGCGCACGCTGGACCTGACCACGGGCCTGGTGGTCAGCACGCTGACCGCGTCGGCGCCGCTGCTGTCGCTGTGCGCCCTGCCACGCGTGGCCTCCTCGCCGCTGCTAGCCGCCGGCACGTCCGCGCGCAACGTCGTGCTTCTGGACCCGCGCCAGTCCTCCGCCGCCACCGCCGTTATGGCCCTGCGCGGCCACGTCAACAAGGTCGTCGCCCTCGCCGCCTCGCCCGATAACGACTACGCCCTCGTGTCCGCCTCGCACGACGGCACCTGCCGCATCTGGGACCTGCGCGGCGTGCGGCCTGCCGCCGTGGCGCCAGAAGAGACGACGAACAATACGGGTGCCGATACCGCCAACGACGCCGGCGAGGCCGTCTACGTCGTCGAGCGCGAGGGCCGGCGGAGAAAGCGGCTCGCCGGCGAGGGCGTCAAGGTCTTCGACGTCGCCTGGGACAAGACCTGGGGCATTGTCAGCGCTGGCGAGGACAAGCGCGTGCAGATCAACCGGGGTCGTGGCATCATGTCGTAAACATCTACTTGTAAGCAGAGGAGGAGGAGGCGTTTACTGTTCTTCGTTGTGGTAGGCTCTTAAAGGGAGGGGGGGAGCTAGGGTACTAGACAAAAGCAGAAAAGAGAAAGGGCGACCCGGCTTCTGATTGACGTGTTTTTACACCGATGGACGTATACGACATCTCGCGATGATTACGGACATCCGCGATATTCTGCATCATGACAATGACAGCGATTGATTCTCTTCTATCGATGTACGGGTATCTATGCAACACTCACTCCAAAGGCTACTCTCGATCGATGCTTGTTGCTTTTCTAGGGGCTATCTCCCCTCAACAGCAGGCTTTATTTTCTTGTTTTCGTGTAACACTGCAAGCGGCTCAGAAGGGGTCCTGCCCATCCACCACGCCGGGGTCGTCCTCGCACGCCCTCGCCAGGCCGCGATAGCGCAGCTCCAGCACCTGCGGTGGGAGCAGCTCCAGGACGCTGCGCAACCGCCCCTTGTTGTACGGCAGCCTCTCCAGCTTGACGGCCTCCAGGATGTAGTTGACGACGGTGCTCGTCTGCAGCGGCGGCTGGCGCAGCAGCCGGGCGATGGCATCCGGGTCCAGGTCCGCGTTGCCGTGCCAGATGTGGTAGGTACGCAGCGCCGATAGCCCCGCGCGCGGCTTGGGGTTCGCCGAGCGGTAGCGGACCAGCCACGTCTCGGCCGCCGCGATCCGCTCGTCTTTGGGTTGCCGCTTTGACGGTGTGGCCGGTGGCGGCGACAGATCCGCTCCCTCGGTCTCCTGGGGCTCGCCCTCCGCTTCCTCGATCTGGATATCCTGCCCGGCGGAGCTGAGGAAGCCCGACGGTAGCGTGGTGGGCACCTTGCCCCCCCCCTTCACCTGGTCCTCCTCGGCCGCCTCGTCAGGGCTCGCGACGCTGTACCCATCGGCCAGCCGGATCGGGAGCTCGAGATCCGCGTGGTGCGGCCTCGGTGGAGTCGGATTCAGGGCCTCCCTCTGATGCTCGAGGGCCGCGAAGAGCTGGACGGCGGCGTAGGCGTCAGAAGCTGAGTCTATCATCCGCAGGCAGGCCCCTCCTGGTTAGCGCACTTGGGAGGATATTGGTGCATAGGTATGCGGGCCGGTAGAGGGAGAGAATCGCATACAAATGATCTGGTCCCGAGCCAGCGGCTGAGACCAGTTGCCAGCCCGCACGTCCTGGCCCTTGAACATGGGCAGGCGGAGACAGTCCTGGACTTGTGCGGCCAGAGATACCAGCTTCTTATTGACCATCCTGGGCTGGCCCGCCTTGGAATACGTGACCAGCTTGTACAGGTGGCTCAGCTCGAACGTCCCGCGGGACTTGATGCCGAGGAAGTTGCGCAGGCGCGTGCAGTCGCCCTTGATGAAGACGCCGGCCTTGATGATATTGGGGTCTTCCATGATCTTCCGCAAGGACGGCGCTACCAGGTCGTCTCTGCTCGGGAACAGGGCGATATGGATGAGCGCGACGCGGCTCTGGCTCGCCAGCTGCAGGAGGCACACGTTGCGCCGGGCTCCCTGCCACCGGGTGGCGTCCGCCATCCATTCCAGGTCGAAGCCGAGGATCTCCTCGTTCATGAAGTATTGCTGGCAGACGCGCTCGGTCGTGTGCTGGCTTCGACAATAGTGCACCTTAACCTTCTCGTCGGCGGGGCCTTGGTACATGGTGTATGACCAGAACGATTCGAGACTGCCAGGGGTCGCGCTCTTCGCCTTCTTGAACATGGATTCGGACATTTTGTAGTCGAGAGCCGTGGCGGGAGGGCCGCTGTTCTCCTCTTCTTCCTCCCTTTCATCTTTAGGCTTCTCCTCTCCCGTCCCGGCCGTCCTGGCCTGCGCCCTATCGATTTGCCCCTCCTCCCCCTCAGTCCCCGGCTTCACGCGCTGTGCAGTCTCGCCCACCCGGACGCTGGAAACCGCAGCCTCGGTCCGGCTCTGAACCGCCACCCCTCCTCCATCTTCTTCGCCGGGTAGCAGGCCACCCACCCGGAGCTGGGGATACAGCGATTGATGGCCAGCAGCGGCGGTAGCCGTGGTAGCGGCGCTGAAGACGATGCCGTTCGTTGGATGCCACAACTTCCACTTCGCCGGTGTAAGGGAGCCCATTCTACAGGCAATGTGGTCCTGGTGCCTACTGGACATTCAAGCAGCAGTCAGTCAGTTGGAAATCCTAACTCGGCGGGGGCGTAGATGGGTAGGTATAGCGGTAGCGTGGAGAAGGGAGAAGGGACGTACAGACGGTAGTGCCATGGGCGGCAGTGGCGGGAGAGGTGAGAGAAGCCCGCGCGAGGGACATAGGCCGGCCTCACAGACCTCCGCAGGCAAGTAGCTCTGGCGCAAAACGGAGTGCCATGTCGCCCAAGTGTCATATCGCAATGCCGCGTCTTGGGGAGGGCAGGCGAAGTGGGTGGAGGGGTGGAGGGCAGCTGAGGTTACGGGTTGCCGTTATGGTGGACCGGGAGAGTAGGCAGACGCGCTAGAATGGGGTGTGGAAATTGGCCAGCGGTCGCATTGCCAGCGGCTTAAACTTCAATATTATTCGCTGGCCTCAGCCGCTAATAAATCGCTTGACCAGGCACCAGGGGTTGGCTATGTGGGCTGTGGAGATCAGATCCACGGACCTGTGTGCCACACACAGTCACATGACTGCTGAGGTAGGGTGGACATTGGCAGCAAGCTCACCAGCCACAAAGCACACGAGGCTTTGCTGCCCGTCCAAACCTGAGGGCACCGACTTCGACGTCGATACCTCAACCAGTAGGAAAGCAAAATCCACCAAAGCTGCGGTCCCCCCAGGAAGTCCCCAGTTTCTTTCTATCTACTTCACGATGGCCTCACAACTGCTCCCTCTGGGTAAGTAAACCCGGACGGTCTCAACTGGCGCCCCCAAGCAGAGCCCCTAGGAAATAGAAAGGGAAGCTAAAACAAAGGACATATAGAACTCATCGACAAGTGCGTCGGATCGCGGATATGGGTCATCATGAAGGGCGACAAAGGTACTGCTTAGAACAGCCGCCAGCTCATCCATCACCTTCATCTCCCCCTTCTCGTATTCGACGGAACCTCTCTTGGATTTTTTTTTACTAATCGATCGATGTCGTCGTAGAATTCAGCGGGACTCTCGTGGGTTTCGACGACTACGTCAGTGAGTGCCTCCCGAACCACGCCCCCTTCCCCCGCAAGGAAGTATGAGGAAACGCTCATGCAGCGGCTGGTTGACTGACTGCCCCGACTCTCTAGACATGGTCCTAGAAGATGTCACGGAATTGTAAGCCCCGTCTAGCTCTCTTCTTTCCATCGTGGCTTTCTATGTTCTCGAACGGACGTCAGATGGACTGACTGGCCGATCAACTAACCGCATGTACAGCGACTACTCGGGCAACAACACCAAGCTGTCCAAGATACTGCTCAACGGAAACAACATATGCATGGTAAGAAATAAACTCCCTTAGCAAACTCCCTTACGCGTCTACAACGACGCCTTGGGTCCCCCATCTCGGCTTCAACCATGAATACGGGTGCGGACTAACGCGAGCCACACAGTTGATTCCCGGTGGCGAGGGGCCCGTGGCGACGTGATGCGATCTGGCCCAGCGGAACGGGAAAGAGAGAGCTGAAGGGTTGGTTGACATCTACACCGCGACTGCTGTGGCGCGACATGGAGTGGGCATGAGATAACCGGCTACGAGGATAGCCCGGTTGGGGTCAACAGGGTCCGATCAAATTACGATGCTCTAGCTCGAATGAGCTCATGGCTACCTACCTCTCGGAAGGTAGAGTAGAGAGAGCCTGAGGGAAAAGACCATCAAGTAAAGTCACAGGCGCTCAATATTACCACGGACCGCATGACAGACGCACGAGAAGAGCTCGATGAATTGAGTGACTACCTGATCCGTTTCTCATGAATTTTCCCATTTACCGCCGTCCGTATTTGAGTAGAGACCTCTTCTGATCATCGACCCTCAATGGTATCGGCCGTTCCCAAACGCCGTACTCCCGCCTACCGTCGTGATTCTCGAGAAGACCGCGCTTGCATTGCCGTTGCGAGGTGACGCGTGAACGCCAGAGCTGCCTGTGCGACCTTACATGCCCGCGCCGGGCTGGCCGCTGCCGGCGCCATGGCCAGCACCATTGCCGGCGCCACTGCCAGCGCCGTTGCCGGGCTGCTGCTGCTGCTGCTCGCCAGCAGCGACCATGCGGCGCAGCTCATACTCGCGGGTGAACTCACGGCCAAGCTGACCGTAGCTAGCGATGAGTTGCTTGCAAACGTCCACCAACGCCTCCTTCGGGGTGATCGTGCCGTCCGTCTGGATGCGGATCAGAACGTCAGGCACATTAGGGTGAGCGACTGGAAAAAGTGGCATCAGTAGCTGTTGGAAGTGCAGCCTTTTAGTGCGGCAGCAAGGGAGGTTCGTTGGCGCTTACTCTTATATCCGGCCATGAGGACATGGGGAGCCTGCTTGAGGTGCTCCGCGATCAGGTTTCCGAGAGTATGATCCTCCTTCTTCAGGACGAAGTCCGAAGTATTCGACATGCCTACCCGCGACGTCAGCCTCAACAATGTCGAATGTCGAGAAGGTAAGAATGAAGGACTCTGCTGCGTGCTCACCTGTGAAGGGCGTCTCCGTGATCTTCTTCTCGCCCTCAGCGAGCGTATAAAGCTCGAAGCTAGAATGGCGACAGTCGTTAGCAGAGGCGTTTCAAAGCAGCATCATCGCTCCGTCCATCGAAAATGACGTCGACCAGAACGGATGGGGGAAGGGGCCAAAGGAGAGCTAACGTGGGCTGGTCGTTCCCATGCTTCATGTTTCTACCGGTATTCATGATGCGCAGGGTATAATTGTGTTGTAATCACAATATGATGTGTGGAGATTGGGTAAAAGTTGTGGGTGTTGGAAGAAGGCAGGTTGTGGGTGTTGGAAGAGGGCAGGAAGAAGGAAAGGACAGGAAAGAAAACATGATGTTCTCAGACTTTATATAGACAAGCTAGCCAGGTTCCGTGTGCACCTTCCGGACTCATTCCTGAAACCATCCTCTAGATGCCTGGGGAAGAAGCCGAAACCAGAGGGAGACACAACCAGAGGGAGGCACAACCAGAGGGAGGCACAACCAAAGGGAGGCAACCATGCTGTCCGCTTGGAGAGCCCACCCACATGACTAACAGCCTGCTGCCAGTCCTATGGACCATCAAAACAAGTAGGAATCCGACATACGCTGTCTGGAGCTCCATCCTTGATCCCTCAAGACTTTCGCAGACAGCTAGATGAGGCAGGGAAGGAGGTGGGAATGAGATCGTATATAGAGGAAATGTCATGGGTGAGAGGTGCCAAAATATTGGGAGAGTTCCTCGTTCTGGGATCCTGAGAGTAGCCTTCTAGACTGAGATTGGGGCAGGAGAAGGCTGACGATAGGCACAAGTAGCCCGATGGGGATGCCTGGGGACAGGAAGGGGTGACTAACCGATCGGGAGCATTCATTGTGAATGGATTTTTCTAGGAATGCTCTGTGGCTTTCTTGAGCTGGTCGCGCACGACTTCCGAAGATAAATCTAATGGGCGCTGTTACCAAAAGATGATCGGGAGGAAGGAGAGGTGATTGTTGATGTGAAGGAAGTGAGGGTAGAGAAGAGAGGGAAAGGACGAGAGCGAAACCTATTCGAAGGTCAGGTTGGAGGTCCCAACCGCGGGCAATCATTAGTGGGTAACCAGCCGATTGGTGGCTGCAGGACTGCTGGCCTTGGTAACTGGAGCCCCACTGTTAGCTACCTACACAGCGCTGCTCAGCTGCCACCAATGAAAATTGTCGCTGCTTCAAGCTTAACTCGACACTAGGCGAACAAGAACTCTTCTCTTCACAAAATCGCAACAAAATGCCCCAAGTTTCCTACACAGTCACTTTAATGCATGGCACATATCTCATAAAATGGCATATGAACCATGGCACTGAGAAGCTTTTGCAATATGAAAGATGCTCTTCCCCCTCATTAGACAGTGGCAAGGAGCTACCTAGCTACCTTAGCAACAAAGTAGGGAGATATCCAAGCTCTAATAATATAAGATAGTATGTATTTGTACGTCCTCAGCCTTTATTCCACCAGCCAGCCACCCTTCCGTGGACCAATCCATGCTATCCAGCCCACCCAATGCAATGCTGTTAAAAGTGTTGCGAGAACGCTGCTTCCCGAATGACGGAATACTTATACGGATCGAAAGGAGAAAGGGACAGAGGGAAGGGAAAAGAAAGAGGAAAGAGGAAAGAGGAAAGAGGAAAAGAAGGGGGTAAGGGTAAGGGAAGGAAATGCCGTTTATAGCCAACATGCACCTCTCTATGCCTGCAAACCTCTCTCCCCTCCTAAGTTTTAATGCTTCACATCGCAGTAGCTGGGGGGGTTAGGCTCGCCCGACCCACTGGCCCAGCTCATAACGGTCAGACTGGTGGTGTAAGCCATGGCAACGAAACCGAAGATGCAAAGGACGACGTCGCTCCATCTCCAGAGCTTGCTCCTGGCAACCGCCTTGTAGTGCAGCATGGGCTGTCCCGAACGTCGTTGGTTAGTTACGGAGAAACAGCGGCGGTGTCGCGGGAGAGGGATGGAGGGGATAGAAAACCTACGGGGTATATGTAGACCAGGGGGATACAGGCGAAGTTGCCCACGAGCGCTACAAACTTGTCCAGATCATCGGCACCGCCCCACGCGATGGCCGCACAGACCGCCACGACGAGGAAGCGGAAGGCGTTTTTCTGCCATTTGATGTAGGGGTTGTACTTCCCACTCTTCGTGAAGAGGCCGTTCTCCGTGATCCTGATGGCCGGGAAGATCTGAAGCGGGGTGGACAGGAGGATGGCCAGCGAGTATAGGAACTGCACGCCGTTGACCAGCTTGTTATCCTGCGGTAGGTTCAGCAGCACCACCGTCTCCGTCTTCGAGCCGTACGCGGCGTACGACACGGCGCCCATGACGGTGAAGATCGTCGTGATGATGATCATGACGGCAAACATCACCTTGGGGAACTTCTCCGGGTTCTTCATCGACTCCTGGATAGGGATGATGAGGCCGATACCCTCGAACGTGAAGATCGCGGTGCCGATGAAGAGCGTCCAGTCGTTCTGGTTGAATAAGGTGATGTCCGCCAGCCCATTCATGTTCAGCGTGAGGATGTCATAGTAGAACAGGTATGCCAGCCCGATGACGATGAACGCATCGGCAATGAGCGCCGTGAACCCGAGCTTGTTGATGTCGCGCAGGAGCGAAAAGGGCAAGAAGACCACCATCTGCATCAAGATGAGATACTTGATGGGAATCATTGTCTTGCAGTCGGACACGGCAAGGATGAAGGCCTGTAGATTCTTCGAGGTGAAGACGATGTACGCCGCCACGAACCCGATCTGACTGAGGACGATGGACGCGAGAATGAGCAAGCGCAGCCAGCGCCCGTACAGGATGCCGCCGATGTCTCCGAAGGAGCCGACCACCTTTAGGCGGGTGGTCACGAGAAGGACAAAGCAGTAGTAGCTAAGCGCCGCTACAAAGAGCAGCACGACGTTGCTAAAGACCATGCCGCCGTTCAGGTAGGCCCGGGGTAGGAAGAGCACGCCGGTCCCGACAAAGGACTTGAGCAGGACTATCGCGGCGCCCATAGGGCTCGCCTTGCCGCTGCCGCCCCGGTGCTTCCTCTTCCTCCGCCGCGAAGGGGTCAACAAAGTGCTGTCCTCCATCGGCTCTCTGTCGTCCTCGGAGTCCTCATCGCTGTAGGCCTCCTCGGAACTCTCTTCGCCGGAGAAGTACTCGCCCGGCTTGAGGACCTCGTCGTCCTCTTCCAGCTCCTCGCCGGCGAAATGGCCGTAGATCGATAGGAACTCGAGGAAGCTCGAGGTGAAGAGGTGCGTCGGCTGCTGCTGCGACGGCCCGCTAGCGCCCTCGCCCGGGTCGCCTTGGTCATAGTAACCCCCTCTGCGGCCTCCGGCGGCTCGCCGCAGATAATTGCGCCTGAAGCCTCCGGGAACCTTGATGGAGTTGATATCGAGCACCTCATTCTCCGGCTCGGGCCGCGGCATGCTGAAACTCTTGCTCCGCTGGGTCTTGCTGGTCGCCTCCTCCGTCCACTTGTATATAGGCCTTGTGATGTCGCCGCCTTGCAACTTCAGGCTCGAAAACTCCTCATCGTCGTCGTCGTCATCGTCGCCCTCACCATCGCCGTGGCCGCCGTCGTCAACGGCCGGCTGCTTTCCCTTGGAGGAGTCGCTGGTCTTCCTCCTGTTCGAGTCCTCTGACCTGTTGTCGTACGGCTGCACGAGGTGCCTCCTCACGATCTCGGGGTCTTCGAAGGGGCCGGCGTAGCGCGGTCTCGCATCGAAGGAGCCATAGTTGGTCGGGGTAGCCGAAGCAGCAATCGGGCCGGTCGACGCGGCGGGCGACGCGGCCCGCGCAGGAGGCGTCCCGAGCTTGGGGGGAGAGACGCCGAGCGAGTGGGAGAGGGCAGCAGCGAGGGCAGACACGCCGGGCCCGACGGGACCCGTGCCGGCTCCTGCTAGCGGAGTCAAGTGCCCCGAAGTTTGCCCATCCCCGCTCCTCGGCGTAGCTGCTCGGGCAATAGGAGGCGTCCCGAATATCTGCGCGGGTACGGGCGAGGCGAGGCGAGCCGTGGCATCGGCGCGAGGGATTGACGAGCTGTACAGCCTGGCGCGTTGGGACCCCGGAGAGCCGGAGAGCGGCAGCGCGAAAGGCGACGACTGGGCCGGGGAACCCTCCCTTGCTGGGCTCGACATATTGGCTATGTTGATATCTGAGCGCGGCGAGGTGAAGCGTATGCTATATCATATCGAAGGGGATAGAAAAGAGCAGTCAATGCAGCGGAGGCGCCTTATCAGGGCCGGGAGATCACGATGGTTGTGGCCGAGATAACAAGCTCGCACAAGCTTCCGGCAGCTGCCGATACCGCTTCTGCTGAGAGATGAAAGGAGCGCGGAGGATGGAGCAATACGCGATACTTGAAGCAAAAACAAAGTGGACGACAGCAAAACAGCAAAATGCAGTACAGAGACAGGAAGGGGCTAGCTGCAGCCTGCTGTTGAAGGCAGGCAGGCGTAGCAGAGCAGAGATTGCGGCCTGTACCTTGGCCGACGCTGAGATGGCTGGGGCCAAGAGACAACGTTTTGGCCGGCGTCAGAAGGGTCGAATGAGCTCGTGATGGGAGCGCATGGCCCCAGCCACAAGCCCAGGGCGGGGCGAGGGCCCCCAGCCAAAAGCTGCAGAGGGGCAGCTGACAGGCGGCCCCCGCCAACGGGATTGGGCTTATTAGCCCAATCGGCCTCAGGGGCATTGATCGCCGTAGCCCCGGGGGAAACGAGCCTGAAGGCCGCCGTGGCCGCCTGAAGGCAGACCCGACCCCCACGCCGTCAAAGGCCCGAGCACGGATTACAGTGAGTGTATTACTCCCGTCTGCAGCCCAGTCCGTACGGCTTATAACATGGCATGGAAAGACCTTGAGAGACTACTCGCTCTCCCGCTCTGGCAAATTCCCTCATACAAAATGCAGCCCGTTCTTGATTTCCCTATCCCACTCGTCGTGGTGGAAGGTAGCACCGCTGGCACCATCGATGCGGGAGAACCAACTTGACGCAAGATGGAGGGCAGCGGCGGGCTGCCGTACCGAGCAGCCAGAGGTACTTTTACAGCTTCCAGTTGGTCAACTGATCTTTGGGGGGGGTATCATGAAAGATAAGTTGCCCACAGCCCAATTGATCTTAGACAAATAAATATCTCATTGATCTTCACCTTCCTTTGACACCACGGCGATGCGAAGAGAGGTTGCCAGACTCAGTCATCACCATCGCAGAGGCGCCTCCCGCCTGCAAGGAACAGCCCGGTACTTACCTACCTACCTAATGATAAGTTTCAGTTAGCGTCTGTGGCTGGGCGGCCTCTTCCGCAGCGGCGCTGGTGGGGCTGTACCGATATTGGCGTCTCTCGGTCCGCCTGCGCCATCCGTATCCGTCCAGCTCCAGAGCTCAAGCTGGAGCTTGGTCAAAGGGGAAATCCCCAGCAGCCGCAAGCAGCTTCCTGGGTATTACCTAATAATTACCTGGCCGTAGGCACGGTGCCTGAGCTCCCACAGCATCGATGCAATGACGTCGAGTCGAGCCTCCGGTGCCGTCCGCCCGTCGTTTCCCCGCAGCCCGCTAAAGCTTCGAAGCTTGTCCAATAACGGTCAAGGGCTGTCTCTCAGCTAGAGACATCGCCGCTCATTAGCATCTCACACCTTCTGCAAGTAGTGTGAGGATGGATCTATGAATCAATTCTCCTCATTATGAATGGCAGTGGCGTCTCGAGCCACGCAAGAGTGGAGCTGCTGGCGGCGCCGATCAACGCTTTTATCGCCTCTTGAGTTCCTGATTTCCCCTCCGAAGGCTTGGCCGGCGCAATACTCGGGTCGACGCCATCAAAGCTCAAAGTTCGTGGTCATCCGGCAGGATACGGCGGACACGGCGGACACGGCGAACACGGCGGACACGGCGGCAGACCTTCTCGTGACCTTGCGTGTCCGTGAAGCACACTGCTCTGCCTGTGTACACAGGCAACAACGCGACCGACAGCGTAAACACCAGGCCATCCCAGCTCCGTTCAACTTCGTCGACGACGGGTAAAGAGGGAAAGCCCCTCTCTGAAGGCTGTGCTGTATACTAATAAGGCAACAAGAGGCAAGGAGGAGAGGGAGCCATCCACCATGGAGCAGGACTACGCGCACAAAAGGCAGAAGCTGGGGATGGTCTCCGGCGTCTACGTCCCAGTGTGCCTAAGCATCCTCAGCATTCTCATGTTCATCCGGTTTGGACTTATCCTAGGCCAAGTCGGACTCTTGGGCATCGTCGGTTAGTTGGCTCGCCCTCCTCCCCGCGACTCTGATGGCTGCCGAGAGTGCGTTGACACCTGCTGCGTGTCGCAGGGCTGTTGGTGGTCTCCTATCTGGTGGACTTCGTCACCACGCTCTCTCTCTCAGCGGTGGCGTCGAATGGGGAAGTCAAAGCCGGGGGAGCCTACTACCTCATCTCGAGGTCTCTGGGACCCGAGTTTGGCGGTTCCATCGGCGTCCTCTTTTACTTTTCTCAGGTTCTCAACACCGCCCTGAACGTCGTCGGCCTCGTCGACTGTCTCAGGCTGAATTTTGGGAAGTCCATGCCGCACGGGTACTGGTGGGACTACCTCTTCGAGACTGCCGCCCTGCTCGTCTGCACCGTCTTGTGCCTCGGCGGCAGCGGCGCCTTTTCCAAGGCCAGCAACGGCCTTCTCGCCATCCTCTCCGTCGCCCTGCTCAGCATCCCCGTTTCTGCTCTGCTCATGCGCCCCTTCATAGATCCGGTCCTCGGCATCGAGTTCACGGGGCTGAGTCTGGCCACGCTGAAGTCGAACCTCCTGCCGCACATGTCGGGTTCCGAGTTCAGGGGCTTGGACACCTTCCGGGACCTGTTTGGCATTCTCTTTCCCGCCACCTCGGGCATCTTCGCCGGGGCCTCCATGTCCGGCGACCTTCGGAACCCGAGCAAGTTCATCCCCGTCGGGACTTTGTGGGCTATGCTGACTACCTTCGCTGCTTACATGCTGGTCATCCTCTCCATGGCGGCCAGCACGACCCATGAATCCCTGTTGAAAAACCCGAACATCATCCAGGACACGAATATCTGGGCGCCTGTCATCTTGGCTGGAGAATGTGCCGTGACCTTCTTTTCCGCCCTGATGGGGCTGATTGCGGCGGCGAAACTGCTGCAGGCCCTCGGCCGGGACAGGCTCTTTCCGGGCTTGTCCGCGTTTGGATGGGGCACGAGAAAGGACGATGAGCCCGTGCTGGCTATCCTCATGAGTTACGTCCTAGCCCAGTTAGCCCTTTTTGCCAACCTAAACCAGATCGCCACGCTCATCTCCATGGGCTACCAGGTGCGATTCTCCCCTCTCTTTTTCTCCTCTCCTTTCCCACTTTTCGGCACGAGGCTAAAGGTCTCTGTCAGATGACCTTCTTGGTCATGAATCTCGCTTGCTTCCTGTTGAAGATCGGCTCCGCGCCCAACTTCAGGCCGGCCTTCCGGTTCTTCAGCTGGCAGACGGCGCTCCTCGGGAGCGTCGTGTCGGCGGCGGCCATGTTTTTCATCGACGAGACGTACGCGACGTCTGCCGTCTGCCTGCTCGTGCTGCTGTTCCTCCTTATCCACTATCTCAGCCCCCCCAAGCACTGGGGCGACGTGTCGCAGAACCTCATATATCACCAAGTGAGGAAATACCTGCTGCGGCTGAAGCCGGAGCACATCAAGTTCTGGAGACCTCAGATCATCTTGTTGATCAACGACCCCCGGCGCCAGACGCACCTCATCCAGTTCTGCAACTCCATGAAGAAGGGCGCGCTGTACATACTCGGCCACGTCATCGTCACCGACGACTTCAGCACCGGTGTGCACGAGGCAAAACTGCAGCAGTCGGCCTGGACGAGGTATATCAGCGAATACTCTCGCATCAAGGCCTTTGTCCAGCTGACCATGTCGCCGTCTATCACTTGGGGCGTTCGGAATCTGATCTTGGCGAGCGGTCTGGGAGGAATGAGGCCCAACATAGCCGTTTTGGGGTTTTACAACATGGACGAACTGCGAGGTTCCCGACCCCTCGTGCCCGTCCCTGGTATACCTGCCTCCTCTCTTTCTTCCTCTTCTACGCCGGCAGGCCCGCCGCTCAAGGCCCGCGGCAATGCTTCCCGCCGAAAACGCGGTGACTCCTCGGCACGCTTCTTAGACGGCGTGCTCCCGACGGACTCCATCAAGACGGAGGACATGATGAGCCCGACAAGCTATGTCACCATCCTCGAAGATCTGGCCCTGCGCTACCGCATTAATGTGGCGGTTGCCAAGGGCTTTCAGGCGCTGGAAACGCCGCGGCGTGACGGGAGGAAGAGCGCCCAAAAGTCTATCGATCTTTGGCCGATTCAGATGTCGGCGGCACTCGAGGCGGACGGGAAGAACTTGCTGACAACGAATTTTGATACCTGTGAGTTGGTACAGTACTGGATATAGAGCCTCGGCGTTTTGACAAGCTAATACCCTGTGCCCTAGACACACTGATCCTCCAGCTCGGCTGCATCCTCCATACGGTTCGAGACTGGCATCGATATTGCAAGCTACGCGTGATGGTGTTTGTCGAGTACGAGAACGAGGTCGAGGAGGAGCGCGGGAGAGTCAAAGCCCTTCTGGAGAAGCTGAGGATCAACGCCGAAGTCCACGCATTCTGGCTCGCCAGCGGCGAACTCAAGACATACGAGGCAGTCATACACGCGAGCGGCGAAGACTCATCGACGAACGCTCTGGTTAACGAGGTGCTGAAGAATCACGAATGGTGGGAGGACCTCCAGCGACTCCGGGGCGAAGCGAGCACATCGGCGAATCGACCCGTAGGGGGCCTCGTCTCTCCCCAGGCCGATGCAGCCGAACCGATAAGCGTCCGGCCTGGCGTGTATAACCCGCACGTGGGCCGTGGGGAAGGGGCGGACAAAAGGAGGCGCCCCAGTTTGGCCCTGCTGGGGGAGCTGCCGAAAAGCGCCACCGTTACCACCCTAGCAAAGCTTGGCGTCAGTATGGCTATTCACACGCAAAATCTGCCGCATAAGATGCTCGACCCGGAGAGTTCCGACAGCGGCGGCGATGAAGACGAGAGTGATGATGAGGAGAATCCATTAGACAACGAAAGCCCAGCGGACGCCGGCTTCAACGACGTAGTGGGCACGGCTAGCGACAGTGATCTCGACGATCTCGAATCCGACAGACGTCCCCTCTTAGGCGTATCTAGCGGATGGCATAGCCGTGGAGATGCGGTGCGCAGTAGACCTGGGTACCGTGACTCGGTGGGTCGCCAGGGCTATGGAACGGTGCCGGCAGCACTCCCCTTGGGAAGTACAGATGCGAGATCCGGCCAGCAAGGCAAAAGCCAGAGCACGCCCAGTCTACATGTGACATCCACGCCCATGAGATTCTCTAGCGCCCTCGTGCCCGAGACCAAGATTCTAAACGCGGAGGGTTCGGGCCCAGTCATCACGTTCGACGACACGCAGGCCGCCGGCCCTTCGAGAGCGCCGATCTCACGAGTCAACTCCGAGAAGTATTTGCGGAGTCGGTCGGCACCGCCGGCGAAGGATGCGTCCGGTCCCAGAGTCTCTTTTACGGAGCCCGAGGCCACTCCCTACTTGCCCCCTAAGGAGGCTTTCTCGTCGGTCCTGGGCGACTCGGGAGACGCTCGGGTGGACATCCCGAACCTGCTGAGCAGCCGCACAGACAATGCGAACAGCGGACCAAAGAGCCTCGAAGACGGCGGGGAGCTATCGCTGTCCTTCAATGACCTACCTAACCGGGCGCAGCACCTGATCCTCAACGAGCTCATGCGCCGGAACAGCGGGGACACGGCCGTCCTGTTCACAACGCTGCCGATCCCGCAGGAGGGCACCTGTCGGAGCGAGGCGGCGAGCGTGCAGTACCTGTCCGACGTCGAGGTTCTGTGCCACGATCTGCCCCCCACCCTTATGATCTTGAGCAACAATATGACCGTCACCGTGAGCTTGTAAGCTTGCAAGAGACATACATAGGTGGTTCAAGCCCGATATTTCTGCAGTCAATAACTAGGATAATGGTACGTCCTTGGTGTTTGGAAAGGGTTTTTATCTTCCTATTTGTTCCTTTGACGATAGTAACGAGACGATCAAGCGAATGTACAGCCATCATGAACAAAGAACACGTGCTCGTGGCTCTGCCGGGTCCCGGTTGGCCCCTGTTGGCCCCTGGTGGTTCCGTCTCCTTTGTTCTCACCCGTAAACCAACATGTACGTACGAGGAACTTGTTGTTCGCTCTGAGAACACTCATTCCGAGAACGTAATGTTCTTCAGCCTCGAACAGCCTCGTTTGCTCCACGCGAGCTCTGGACAAAGAGCTGGTGTTCTAAGAGCTCGGCGCTTTGTTATTTATGTTGCCACCTCCTCTCCTGATGGCCCCCTCCTCATCGACGTACCTCCCTACCTACCTACAGGTACCCAGGTGGTTCCGGCAAGATCCCCCCTTCCGTCGATGACTCTTCCTTAACATCGATGTCATCAACTCTCTCGGCGAAGATAATCAACGGAACCCCTTCCCCCAAAAAGCATTGACTCGATCTCTTACAGTGCCCCTCAGGGTACTTACTACTCCTATCCTCACCGAGGCAAGATGGACAAATATCCGCGGGAACCCGGCACCGGCAGTGGCAGCGAGCCTACCGTGATAACCAAAAAGATGCGCAGCCTCGCCATGACCCTCCGCGCCGAGTCCCGTAAGGGCAAAGCGGACGAGCCCGCGTTCGAGATCGTGCACACGCCCGACCGCTATCCGCCGCCGCGCTACGTACCCCAAACCACGAGCGAATACGCCCGCGAGGTGCAGAAGAGGCAGGACGAGAACGTGGCGCGCCGACGGGAGAGGCGGCGGCAGCAGCGGCGGGAGCAAAGGGGGTACGAGGAGACCGGGGAGGCGAAGACGGACGAGGACGATGACGACGAAGTGAAAGAGGAGACGGTCATGTGGGAGCGGTTCCAGCAGCAGATCGAGGAAAAGGCGAAAGAGGAGGAGAGGAGGACGCAGGAGCAGCAGCAGCAACAGCAACAGCAGCAACAACAGCAGCTGCCGCAACCGTCCCCGGAGGTGCATCCACCTATGAAATACGGCCACATGTACATGGTCCCTCGACCGGCGCCTCCGCCCCCGTCCTTGCCTTCGTCCCTCCCTCAGTACCGAACCCAGGCCCAGCCGTGTGAGCCGCAGAGTGCGAGGCTGCTGCCCCAGCCTTATGACGTGGTCCAGCCGTCGCCGAGCAGCACTGCCGTCTTGTCCTCCCCCTGGAAGGAAGCGAGTCGTGCGGAGGAGATTTCCAGGCTGCATCTTCCGCCACCGCCACCGCCGCAGCTGCCGCAGCCACGGGGAGAGGGCCAGCGACGGCCAGACATGTATGCACGGCCCCGACAGGAAGGGGAGCCGGAGCCGGAGCGAAACAGCCGCGTCGCCGACATCTACGACAGCGACTACGATAACGACAACATGCTGCTCTCACCTCTAACGTGCGCTTCGGGATTGACTGCAGAAAGCAGGGCCCGGAGGGGTGGTATGATGGCGCCGGCGGCAGTCCCCTTTCACCCGCCCCTGCCGCGGTCCCTGCCGCGGTCGTCGCAGCGCGAGATGCCCGCACCCAGGGCCAGAGAGGCACGGCCTCTGCGGGCGCAGGAGCACGTCGTCCACCCTATGTGCACCCAGACGCCGCGCTCTACGCCGCGGGAGATTTCCGTGGCAGGTGGCGGTAGCCCCGGCGGTGAGGGTAGTGCGACGAGCAAGAGGGTGCCGGGTGTGATCGGTGACAACTCGGTAAGTGCTTGTAGCGCCAATGCTATCGCCGTCGCCGCGCCTGAGACGCGTAAGGCGCGTCCCAGCTCCATGGCCTTAGCATACGTCAAGAAGTTAACGGAATCGCAGATCCGGGCCCGCATAGACCAAGCGCAGCAGCAGCAGAAATCCCCGCAGTCGTCGGGGCAAACTCTGCGGCACGAAGGCAGCCTCATCAGGAGCTACGGCACCATCACGAACTCGGGCTTTGTCGCGGAGAGGATCATCGCCGACGTCGTGCTCGTGGAGGTGGAGGAGCTGCAGAGGCGGCTGAAGCGAAAGCAGCAGCAGAGGCAGAAACAACAGCAGAAGCAACAGCAGCAGCAGCAGAGGCAGAAGCAGCAGCAGAGGCAGAAACAGGGTCCCCTAGCCACATCAGCAGCCAAGCCTTTTGACGCCCAAAACGCCGATGCTGATAGTCCATCTTACCAGGACGCTTGGCCTGAGCTCGAGTACTATTTCGACGAGCAGAACCTTGATCCCTTTGCCTCCGCTTTTTCTTCTGCCGCCATCTCCTGTCGGGAGGGATGGCAACACGAACTATGGGCTTTGGGGGCAGCAGACACCAGAGTAGAGAGAGCGACAGTTCAGTTCGCGTCTCCCTCGACAGAGCTGGTGGAGTTACGACAAGCGCTACGAGAGGGGAAGCGGGAGAAGGAAGGGGTGCCTGCCAAGGACGACTACTCTTCATCCGCAAGTTCGGAAGGGTCGCCGATTCTTGGGCCGCTTTCCGAATTCCAGAAATCCCTACCCGGTCAAGATGAGTATAAATAGGTAAGGGGGTAGGGAGTAGAAACCGTGAAAGACAGCTGACTGGGAATGTGATCAGTTATATTGGATAGTCCGAACAATACTGCCATCAATAGAATGCACAAATCCAATGTGTATCTCGTGGTACTCGCGTGATAAAGGTAATAGGTCCTCAAGGTGTTTTATGTTGTAGGTACTGTTCACCCGAGATGGCTGGCCTGAAGGCACAACTCTATTTCTTGAAATGTATGCAAAGACGCTACTCTATGGCGTGATATAGTCATCGATATTCGTTTAAAAAAAGAAGAAGAAGGAAATTCAAAGGAAAAGAACTGAAGAGCAGGGCTAGGCTAGGCAGGGGTGTAGTCAAGGAGGTGGCCCGTCTTAGGCAATCCTCGTGACGTCTAGGCTGCCCGCCTCGGGCTGCAGCAGCTCAAGGAAGCCGCCGGTCTCGAGCTTCTTCTTCCACTTGGCGCTCTCGTACCGCGCCAGAATTACAGTCATGCGCAGCACGACAGCGTCGCTCGACGCGTGCTCGGCCAGGCCGGAGGGGACGGGAGTGAAGATCCAGCGCCCGAAGGCCCAGTTGAGAATGTAGCGGCTGCGGGCGTGCGGCGGTGTCGGCGGTACGCTGGCCTCGTCGACGTCCGAGTCGCGCACTGTCGACGATGCCGTCAGCACCGCCTTGATGCGGTAGACCTCGTCTTTAGGCGCGGCGCGCAGTAAAGCCATGAGCTTGTCCGCGTTGACGGCGGCTGCGGCATCATCCTTGCCTGTGGCCGTCATCGTGACGGACAGAACCTCCACTTCGGACTGGTGGTCGTGCTGGTGGTCGTGGTCGTTTTCGTGCTCTTGACTATCATCATGATCGTGCTGGTGGTGATGGCCCACTGCCACCTTGGCGACGTCCTCCTCGGTCAAGCCGCGCGCCAGGCCACCGTCGATCCCCAGGACGAGGTCTATCGACACCCAGCCGCGGCGGCTCTTGACCCAGGCGAGGCTGATCTCGAGGTCGCCGACGCGGTCGAGGCACTCGTCGAAGCGGCGCTCGTCGCAGCCTTCCCACTTGTTGAAGACGATCAGGTCGGTGTACCGCGCCTGGATGCGGGCCGTGTAGCTCGTGTCCTCGTAGCCCTTCCAGTTCTCGACGTCGACCACGCTGACGACGCCGTCGAGGGTATAGCGCCCGCCGGTCTCCCGCGCCAGCCGGTTGACCTCGAGGGCCAGCGTGGCCGGGAACGCCGACCCGGAGGTCTCGATGACGATGCGGTCCGGCTTGACCGCAGACGCCAGCTCGGCGAGGGCGGCGCTGAGCGAGCCGACGAGGTTGCAGCAGATGCAGCCGTTCAGGAGCTCCTGTACCCCGGCTACGGCGCTCGAGGCGGCCAGCTGCGAGTCCACGGCCAGGTCGCCGAACTCGTTCTTGAGCAGCGCCAGTCGGTAGTCCGGGTTGGCCGCGCGCAGCTGCGCCACCAGATTGAGGATCAGCGTCGTCTTTCCCGAGCCCAGAAACCCCGTCACGATGGTGACCGGGATGGGCGACGCCATGGCTGGAGCGCGTTGCGGCGATCTAACTGTTAGGGGTGGTCCTTAGACTTGCAAGTGCTGGAGGAGTTGCGAGCTCGAAAATGTCGCTCCATGTTAGAGTTGGAGGGGGACGCCCCGCCAAAATCTCTCAGGCACTGCCTGCCAGCCTGCCAGCTATCGCTATCGGATCGGTTAGCGCTGGGATTTTAGTGGTGTGCAGTGGGGCGGCATTGTCGTCTCAATGGGGAAGGAAGAGACAGCACGCCCCCAGAAAGTCTTTCCTGAATATGACCTCTAGGCCGTCTGTCCATTGGGATCCAATCGCCTGTTTCGATTTTGCAATTGCTTCATGTACGTAGACGTTTGTCTATACAGGAGCACATATAATATAGGTAGTAGTGGCATTATTCGTAGGATCAGTTTCGACAAGCAAGTCTAGATCGCCAATAGGAATGTGATCCCTGACGTCATCCCGAGCCTCGCCTTTTACAAGTACGTAGGGGATGCGCTCCTGGAACACCATAACATCACTACGTACCCCGGATCTTGGCAAACGCGCCGGCTCGAAAGTGCGCGTATGTGGCGGAAAGAGCTGGAAACCGCCTGCAAAAAAACCCTAATAACGACCTAAATCGCACAACAGCCCTTGCGAGACACTATGGACGATTCTGATGTCCATGGACAGCCGGCAGACACGCCGAACCTCAAGACGGCCGACAGCGAGGGGGCTGTGACGCAGGAGTCCGACGCCGACTACAAGACGGCCCTGGACCGCGCCGCCCACGAGGCTCGGGACCTCAATCCCAACGACAAAGGAAACGGAGACGAGAAGGATGAGGGGCCTAAGAACACGCTCATCGAGAAAGGTACTCAACAACACTTTGGAAAGGAGCCTACCCCCCCCTGTGAAACACAATAGAGACTTACGCAGACCACCTATTTAGTCGCCCAGTACGTGCCACCCGTTGTGGGAAAGGCGCTTGGCGTCAAGCGGCCGGAGCCCGAGGACGCCAGCTCGAAATCGGCTACTGAGACGGTGTCGGGGCCGCCGGACCGGCCGCACCACGATGAGCAAATCGCCGAGTTCGTCCGCGACCAGCATCGGAGCAGGAATGTGGTGGAGGAGATGGACAATTAATGAGTTTCGTGCCGGGATGAACAAGAGAAATAACATATGAGGGAGGACGGGAAGGGCTATCGCTGAGGCGTGCACTCCTTGTCTTGTTGGCGTACGAACCTGAGAGGTAGCCCACTAGATCACAAGAGCAACAGTGATTGTCCCCAGGCTCATGGATGTATACCGCTTGCTGCCCGTCTAATGGCACTCGGCTTTCCGTGTCGTAAGAAGCGCCCGGACAGAGGGCATGACGGGGCCATGCATCATTGATGTCAACAGCGGGTGGGCCCAAAGAAGCCGGACTGGGAGAACACGCCGCAGCATGAGAAATCTTCTCGGCCCGCGAACACGAATTCTGGCGTCTGCACGAGGGCCGACATTCACGATTAGAACGGGCAGCTTAAGCAATCTCGAGCTAAAGGTCTACCGAGAATTCTGAACTCCCGTAGTGACCCCTAACAAGGCCCCGAAAGCGAAAAAAAAAAATGTGTCCGATCATCAGCATCCGTCGCCCACCGACACGAGGTCGAGCGAAGAACTTCCTATCACGGAACCCCCTCAAAAAATTAAAGGATCGATCTGCAGAGTCCGTGCTAGTAAGCACGTGGCAACGCGACACCGTGGGAGAATTCAAAGTGACGGTCGTGGCTGCTCTGGGTAAACTTTTTGATCTAAGGAAAAAAAAAAAAAAAGAAGAAAAAAGAGAAAAAAAAAAGAATTTGGAGGTTGCGAGGAATATAAATAGCCGGTGCAGATGAGTTGTGGAGATCATATTGCAGCTCTGATTGGTTCAAGGAGGGTAGAGCATGCAGACTATCAGGTGACGAAAATTACATAATACCCGTGCTCACTCCGAGCGGGCAGCCTTGACGGATTCCCGGAACAGCACTGAGGCTCAGGCTGAGATTCGTACTCAGGCTCATCCACTCCCTCGCTCTTATCAAGAATCCACGTCGTCGCTACTCATTAACTCCACCCCAACACGATGCCGTCCAGCGAGTACGCCTCGCTCGGCGGCGGCGGCGCCCTGCGGCTCAAGGGCGGCGGCGGCAAGGTGAAAAAGCACAAGAAAAAGAAGGACAAGCAGCACGACCTGGAGAAGGCCCTCTCCGCCGTGGTCGACGGTGAGCCTGTCGAGAAGAGCAAGAAAAAAAGGGACAAGGACGGGGACGAGCAGCGGAAAGAGGGAGAGGGGGATGAGGAGAATGGGGAGGAGAATGACGCGGAGGCGCCCGTTTTCGTCTACAAGACCGAAGCGCAACGGCGGTTCGACGAAGTGCGCAGGAAAAGGGCAGGTTCACCCTAACATCCCGCCCCGCGAATAGATCGTCCGGCCCGCCCTTATAGGAGGCCTACCGCTAACATAACCCAACCCTACCAGATGCTGGAGATGGCCAACTTAGCCACAGCGCATCCTGAGCTCCTGAAGACGCACAAAGAGCGCGTCGAGGAGCTTAACACGTACCTCTCTAAGCTGAGCGAGCACCACGACATGCCCAAGATCGGGCCGGGATGAACGGGCTGGTCGGAGGGGAAAGGAAAGCGAGTGGACTGGACCGGACTGGAGGGTGGTGGTACGGGATATGCAAGGGCTCTCTTTTCCTGCTCTGTTTCTATGCGGCTTTGGTGTGCCTCTCGCACTCACCGTATTTACTGCGCCCTAAAACCCAACTCGGTCGATAGCCGCGGAAGACGTGTCGACAATTATTTAAGGCTGGAGCTGGATCTGCCTACGACGGTCATGTCATCCCGAATCAGCTCTGCTGCAAGAGTGTAGGCAGTAGAGATATCAGTCTTCGCCTCATGTGTTGCCGCAACTACCTGCTCATACAACAATAGCGGCAGAGATGTTTTCCAGTTTGTTTTGCGTTCGCTTTCGGTTCCGCGTTTTCCTATTTACAGTCTATTATAATCCTCCATTCTTTTTGTATCCGATCCTCCATGGTGCTATTTTCTCGGAAAGGAAAGATGCTGCTGCGGCCGCTTTGCGGCGTGTGTTGGGGTGTGTCCCATCCGTGGATGTGTATGTGTATCGATACCTGAGTGCCCGCCCTGCCCGCCCTGAGTATGTATGTAGGTAGTTCGCTATGTAATAACATGTGGATGATTAAAGGAATGGCTGGTAAATGCTTGGATGTTTTTTCTCCCAAGCCGACTCCGTTGTTAGATGCAAGGAATGTGAAAGAGCCGACACCGTAGCAGTAAAAGGTTGTTCCGAACCCTTGAAAAAAAAAAAAAGAGACAACAAAACAGAAACCAAAACAAAAAAGGGATTATTAGGGACGTGTGTCACCCATAAAATAAAAACAAAAAAACAAAACAAAAAGCTCCTACACTCTCTTTACATCACTGACCTCCCCCTCTTCGTCCGTGCCGTTATATCAGCATGATGCCTCCGATGACGGCACCCACCACGGCCTCGAGGACGAACTCGCGGTTCCCTGGCGCGGCAGCGCCGTTCGTCTGGAGACTGCCCTGCGGCTTCGTGGTGGCCGGGGCCTCGGGGACGACGCCGACGTAAGACGTGGCCGTCACCACGGTCGGGGTGCCGCTGATCATCGACGTGAATGTCGAGGTCACCGGCTTGGCCGACTTGAAGGAGGTCGGCGAGAACGACGTTGTGAAATGGACGCCTGCGATGACCATCAGTAAAGTAAGAAAAAAGCAGGTGTGGACGGAGAAGAGAAGAGGGCTTACTGGTGCTAGAGGTCGTTGTGGAACCATCGACGTGGTCCGAAGTGGTCGGCGCGGGACCACTGGTGCTGCTGCTGGTTGTGGCTGGGGGCGCCGAGCTCGCGCCGCCGCCGTCGCTAGTCGTCGGGGCCAGGTCGCTGTTGGTGGACACGGGCGGAGGAGGGGCGGACGACACGCTGTTGCTGGCATCGCTGCTGGTCGCGGGGGGAGGAGCCGCCGAAGACGAGGGCGGCGGCGGCGGCGGCGTCGTCGAGCTGGCGGTGTCGTCGCCGCTTGGGGGAGCGCTGCTGGTGGTCGAGTTCGACCCGCCGTCACGACGGGCGATCTTGACCAGCTCGGTGGCCAGGGCGGCGTTGTGGCGGTGGACGACCTCCATGGCCGAGTGGTCGGAAGGGTAGACGCCGTGCTTGTAGGTGCTAGGGAAGTATTCGTGGAGGAGCTGGTGCAGAGCCTCCGGCGACACGGCGCTGAGGAGGTGGGAGAAGGAGGACTCGTCCACCACCGGCGCGGGCGGCGCTGGGGCTGGAGCCTCGTGCTTCCTCTCGGGGTAGGGGCTCCGGTGCCATTGCCTCGGTGCGATGGCCGTGGCCAGGCCGCAGGTCACTAAGAAGCCGACGAGCAGCGTCGTCAGGAGTAGGCGAGGCGACCCCATCTTCCGTGTAGGGCGGCTCCGGTCCCAATCCGCCCGCCTGCTTGACGATGACCTTGAGCCGTCGAACTCGTTGTCGAGAGCTTCCTTCTCTTGCTTGGCAGTTGGATATCCGGCCTCGAGTTCCGATGCGTTCCTGGAGGGATGAGAGAAAGACATGCTTCTCGGAAGGCGGGTGGGTGGCAGGAGAGTCTTGAACTAATAGAGAGAGGGCCCGAGATGGAACGGGGGGCGTGAGTGGTGCCGGAGAAAAATAAGCCTCCTGCAAGTTGGGTGTGGATCGACGGTCTGGCTGGCTGGGTCAGGCAGATGATGTGGACTGCAGCATGGGAAGAGGGTACGTTGACAGGTGGATGGTAGGGTTGGTGGGTGGTGTGCCACTGGTGCGGTGAGGTGTGGGCTTCGGTGCGAGAAGAAGGGAGGAAGACAGGCGAACAAGCATGCACACTGGGCTGGGCCGGGCCACTCTACTGTGTCCGCTTGGATCACGACTGCATACAGCCGTTCAGACGGGGACGGTGCAAGAGCGCACGGCAGGATGCGGCTGATCTTGTAGCACAGCAGGCAAGCAGGCAAGCAAGCGAGCAAGCGAGCAAGCAAGCAGGCAGGCAGACAGGCAGATAGTCAGGCAGGCAGGCAGGCAGGCAAGTAGGTAGGCTTTCCGCTCTCCTCTTCCGTCCAGGGCAACGTGCTATCTCGAGAGAGGCCGGTCCAAAAAAAGATTCTGGGGGAAGGCCGTCTGGAAGACCTGGGTTACGCGGAGGGGCTCGCCAGGGGCGCTTTGGTTGGCTGGCACCGCGAGAACCGAAGCAGGACGGTTCCCGGCTTTCGGTCTTCGCTTCGTGAGGGTGGGTGAAGGCGCGGGTGGCGCCTCTGCCTGCCTCTTCGCTTCTCTGCCCTCTTATACCGCTCGGCAAGGTACTTCGTAGAGGCGGGACCTGTTTCAGAGCGGCATGCACGATCCGGAGCTGATAACAGGACGTCGGCAGGCCTGGGCGGGGTCGTAGGAAGGGGCGGAGGAGCACAGTAGAGCAAGGGAAAGGCGTGGTTGGGTCTGACGAGAGTGCATATGTGTGGGATCTGGGCTTGCATATAAACACCCCCGACGCAGGCGAGGGAGGCGGACAAGGGCGCCGGACAAGGGCGCCAGACAAGGGCGCCAGACAAGGGAGCGAGGCAAGGGAGACGGACCAGGAAGCCAGAACTGCCCAGTGGGAGCTGCAGCGCTGCGGCGGCGCCACAGCTTGGCAGCCATCTCAGCCCTCAGCTGCTGCGGTGGCAGGGTGGCCGGGGATCAATGACGCTGCGGGACAGGGGGGGAGGGCTCTCGCTGGCATTCGCTGTTTTATTCCCTGGTGCACACCACTATTACTCACGATAGGATAGGCGGCGGGTCGCCGCCGACTATCACCGCCGCCGCCACGAGCCGCCGCGCTGTTCGGGGCCTGGGTGCCCAGCACGGGTGGGTTCGGGTGGGTTTCGGCACGCTGAAACTTCGGTTCGCTCTTGTTCAGCGGTGCATCGCCGCCTGGTGGCGCCCAGCAAAACTTGGAGCCAAGCCGGACAGGGCGACAGGGGTGGCGACAGGATTGCAGGGGGTCTTCCCAGCGCCACAGCTCCCAAAGCGGGCGCTGACGGCTAGCGGCCTTTTCTCGTCCCACTGGATGGAAAGGCCGGCGAGCATCGAGCACTCAAAAAGCACTCAGCACCTGAAGCACCTGAAGCAAAGTCTAAAGGCCATCGTGTTCTATTGCGCGGGACGATGGCCGGCGGCTCGTGTCCATTGTGAAAGCAGGCCCTGTGACTTTTCCGATCCCACTGCGCACGTCCACACGCACAACCTACTGCCTCGTACTCGGGCGCAGATCTCTCTGGAGGGACCGCAGCAATTCCCGGACACCCTTACTCAGGAATAGACCCTGAACACGACGGTGGCGAGAGGTCTCGTTGGTCTCGTTGGATGTCTGCCTGGGGCCACGCAGATACCAATACCCGCACGTAGCTGCTGTACTGAGTACAAGTTAGGTAGGTTACCCGCAAGGCAAGCCCGGCGCGCACAGGCCGACAGCCGGCCCTCGTATTGGTCTCGCTGCCCCCGCCCCAGAAGGCCGGGCGCCGGGATACAAAAGCAGGCCTCGACCGCGAAGACGGACACATCATATGCATGTCCGTGCGCAGGAGAATAAATAATTGCTGCAGCTGCATATCGGCTGGGACGGAGGGCTTCCAGCTCGTGAAAGACGCGCAAGCATCCGTGGATATCTGCGCCCGTTTCCGCTCTCCGGCTGAGGAGAGGAGTTTGAAGCGGCGCAGCACCGTTCTTCTCCGCTGCGATCACGTAACGCGATATACCAAAGGAGCAGGCCGTCCTTTTCATGCACGGCCGCTTGGGTTCTCGTGTCGAAATCTTTTTTTGGGAGGCAGTGGCGTAATGCGCACAACAGGTACTGGGTACGAAAGTGCGACCGATTTTTTGTTCCAAGGCCCAGCCTCTCGGTTTTCACCCTCGGCTGCGCAAAGCAAGGAAATGCCACAAACAGCTCAGGGACACCCCGTCGCTCCCGTCTCCGAGCCCGAAACACGAAACAACCCCACCCTTGTGCACAGGCAGCAGCGGGCCCAGCCAGGAAAGGGGGAGACATTCAACAGAACGGCGGCAAAACCTGCTGGGCTGCCCCGTTGCCAAGAGTCACCGGCTCCCGTCGTCTTGTTGTTCTTTTGCTGTTCTGTCCTCCCGCGACGGCATCATCGCGGCCCATCGGCTAGGCCCGCCAGGTTCTGGTGCGGGCTTAGCGTCGTGACTGCCTCCGCCGTCGTGATGCTTGTCCTGACGATCGCGATCTCTTCTCATCACCGGTGCCGCGCATCCGAGCCGCTAGTGTGGTATAGAACCGGTCCCGTAGAAGCAAGGTTCGGAGGCCTTGACGGAGTGGTGGTGCTTTGGGGTGTCGCTCCTCGACATCGAAACGTCAGGACGCCGCCCGGCACACAGAAACGGGCGACAACCCATCGTACCATCCGGCAGGCTGCCTGGTCTCCGGTAGAAGAGGGAGGGGACGGAAAGGCGCGATGCAACAGACTGCCTCTTGGCAGGTGGCAGCCACCAATCATTGCCGGCTATTTTTGGGGCCAGGGCGCCCTGGTATTGCCTATCCAGGTTCATTGTGGAAAATCTGGTGAACTTGCAAGGTTGGGCAACAAGTGGTTTCTGGCCATGATATATCCGCCGTGACCTCCTCGGAGCCCTAAAAGTGGGCAGCTAGCTCCTTGTTGCTGTTGGGATATTGTGACGTCCACCATTACGGCTAGACTTTTGCAGTTGCCACGTTGGGCCAGGAGAGACATACCAAAGTCATAAATGCCCTCCAAGCATCGCTGCTCCGGACCTCCGTTCGTGGATAGCTGTTCTTTTCGACATGTACGGGGACTAGACCGATGGTGTCCTCAGGCTGTGAAGAGCACGCCGCATTCGTGAGCCGCCTTGCATTAATGAGGATGTCAGTCTGCATGATGATCGGATTCTCGAAGGATCGCCGGATGCCGTACGGATTCGTAGGTGACCTGGAACTTCCTTGTAAGCCAGGTTTATTGATGTGCTGGAAGGGAACAGAAGTATTGGCCAATCCCGCATCGAGGATCGACTAACCCCCTTGCTGTCTGTGTGCTCTAGACTAGCACCAGCCACACCTGTGGCTGGTGCATCTTTTGGAGCTAGAGGCCATGGAGGATGGACGTTGCTCGAGCTCCCAGGGACTTGCGGCTGTGACAGGGATTGGACAGGTCGACGAACTTTCATGTGATGGTCGGCAAATGCCACCTCAGCTCGACGCATTTTCACATTTCTGCATTTTCGCATTTTTGTTCTGCTAGATCAAGGCCTCAGCAATGTTGGCATTGACGGCATAACCGGAGGCAGCCACTCTCCCACGAGCATCGCGACAAGCGTCTTTGGCGGGAAGCACCTGCTACTTGCGAATACGTCGATCCACCTTCATGGTGCGCTACGCCGCGATCCCGGCCGTTTCCTTCGACGGAGTCGCGACATGGCTGAGCCGCTCGATCCGTCGGCAGGTTTGGCCTCCGAGCACACGCCCGAAGCAGGCGATGAGCTGAGGCTGCTGTCTCGCTCGCCGCACCCCTACCATCGCCAAAACTTCGAGCTCCTCCATCCTTCCGACAGATTAGCCTCCCAACCCCCGCCCTCCTCCTCCTCCTCTTCTTCTTCCATCGCCCCATCCGCCGCCATCCGCGGGGGCTCGCTGCGGCGCGCCTTCCGGTCCTTCACCAAGGAGTCGACGCCGACCAGCGACAGCGGTACCGATGCCGACGATGAGCACTTCCTCAAGGGCCTCCCCGCTCCCAGGGCAAAGCTACACAAGGGCCTGCGGGGCAAAAACGAGACGCTCTCTGGCGCGTCCACCCCGGCGCTATCGCCCGCGATACTAGAGGAGGAGGGGGACGGGCCCCGCCGCGTGCCTCCAGTGCTGACGCGCGATGCCTTCGAGAAGGATAGCTGGCGGAGCGGCGCCGAGAAGTCCCGGCGCAGGAAAGAGGTCATCCGGCGATCGACGGAGCTGTTCCTCTTAGTCTCCCTCGGCGGCATTGTCTGCTCCAGCCCCAATGTGAAATCCCTCCTCCGGCTATGGCGGAAAGGTAACCGACGACCCGACCCCGTCCACTTCTACCATCGTCCTAGCAGCCAGCCGTACTAACACATTCGCTGCAGAGTTCTGGGCGCAGGCGGCCGTCGTCGCCTCGCTCGTCCTCGTTTACCCCCTGAGACTGGCACTATGGGCGGCGTACCGAGGACGGACAGCCTCTCGCTGGCTCCCCCTCGCCATACCGGCCTCCTTCGATCCGGCACCGATCCTGTACCCGCCGCTCGTGCCGTTATTTGTCTCTCTCCTCGTTGCGCCCAGCGTGGCAGGGGTCATATTGCCGAACCTCATCCTGAGCATCAGCGCCCTCCCCAAGGCGCTCATCCCTGCGGCGCGCTATGGCGAGATATATAGCCCTGTCCAGTGGATCCTCTCCTGCATTCCTATGGCTGTCACAAGCCGGCACGCTGTAGCGCGGGAGGCTACCGCCGGCCACTCTCCCGTCATCACGCAGGAGACCTGTGCGCTGCTGTACCCCCTACATCAGACGCTATGCCTCCTCTTGCATCACCTCACCACGACGAGTCTCCTCCCCGCCGAACTGCAGTTGCTCTCGACCGCCCTCGTCAATCTTCTTCTCTTCGCCGTTTCCCCCCAAGCCGTAATCCTGCAAGCTCTTCTCTGGGGCGGCGGTCTGGCGCTGCTGGTGACGTGTGGCAGCGTCGTTAGATGGGGCATCACCCTGGCCCGGGTGCCCAAGTGGCGTTTCCGGAGAGGACCGGTGGGTGGGACGAAGCGCCAGCCGTTCTGGAAGACCCTGGCCGGCCTGCTGCGTGTCAAGCACGATCTACCGGCCAGACCAGGGGTGGACAACTACTCCGCCGTCGAGACGGGCGAGTCGTCCGACGGCCAAACGAACCCGGAAGCGAGGGCGGCTCGCGGCGTTGAGAGCGAGCCTGCGTCGCCGAGCGAAGAGGGCCGGGAGCTCAGCAAGTTCGCCCCCCCGGGCCTTCTAGTGAACGGGACCACCCTTTCGCGAAGGCAGCAGCACATCCACCACCCCCAACCTCTACAAGCGGCCGCTCCAGCACCGTGGAAATACGGGACCCGCGTCTTCAAGACGCACACCCCCGGCGGACGCCGAAAGAGGGCGGCCTCCATGAGCGCGCGCGCGTTCTTCTCCCTTACCCAGAGACAGGCGGCGCTGAGGAAGTGGCTCTACGCCGGCTACCTGTACGTGTGTCTGTTGGCCATCGCGCTCCTTGGCGTCCGGGCGTACATCGGGCGGGTGGCGCTGAACGGCCAGGAGCCGATCGGATGGGCGCTGGGCTATCTCTTGGGCGATCTGCCCTGGTTCCGGCTGGAGGTGGTCAAGGCGAACCTGGAGGGCTGGATCTGCCTCCCGCCGCGGGGCTCGGCGGAGGCGTCGTGCCACCTGGGCTGGGTCGAGCACGTGCGGCAGGCGTCGCTGGGCGAGGCGAACACGCGGCTGCTCCTGGCCGCGTACTGGGTGTGCGTGCTGGTGTTCGGGCTGGCCGTGGTCTTCCGGCTGTCGCCCGTGTACGAGGTGGACACGCGGCGCAAGGTCTTCCACTTCGTGATGGTGGCCATGCTGGCGCCGGGCACCTTCGTCGACCCGGCCTTCGCCGCCCTGGCCCTGGCCCTGGTGCTTGCCCTCTTCCTGCTGCTCGACCTCCTCCGCGCGAGCCAGCTGCCGCCCCTGTCGCGGCCCATCGCCTCCTTCCTCACGCCCTTCGTCGACGGCCGCGACCTGCGCGGGCCCGTCGTCATCTCGCACATCTTCCTGCTCATCGGCTGCGCCATCCCGCTGTGGCTATCGCTCGCCGCGCTCCCCCGCGTCGGCGGCGATATGGGCGGGGCCGCCCTGCGCGGTTGGGAGGTTCCCTCGCGCGACGTCAGCATGGTCTCGGGCGTCATCTGCGTCGGGCTCGGCGACGCTGCCGCCTCGCTCATCGGTCGTCGCTGGGGCCATCGCAAGTGGCTCTGGGGCGGCGGGAAGAGCCTCGAGGGCAGCCTCGCCTTCGCCGTCGCCGTGTTCGCCGGGCTGATCGCCGCTAGCCTCTGGCTGCGCATAGGTGGCTGGCCTGCCAACACCGCGGCTGCAGGAGGTAGCGGGCCCTGGTGGCCGTCGCTGTGGAGCTGGGACTGGCGCAGAACTATCCCCCGTGCGGGAGTGTGTGCCTCTCTCGCCAGCCTCACGGAGGCTGTCCTCACCGGTGGTAATGATAATGTCGTCGTGCCGGTGATCTTATGGACCTGTGTCAAGAGTTACGGGGTATAGAACTGGAATGGGTGGGCAGGTTACATAGGGTGGACGGGTGCACGGGATACATCTTTAGATCTCTCTCTCGGGTGGTGTCCGGTTTCTGGGCGTGGCTTGTCCTTTCTCAAGCACTGCACTGCATGATGGGAGGGCAAAGATTTGGCACGTCGGTCAGAAGTAACGCTGGTACGGATGGACAAGGAGGTTTTACTGCAGGCGTTTGGAGGATACTACCAGAAGGCGTTTTCCTCTCCACTTCCCAACGGGATAATCGCACTTCCCCGTAACGATAGACAGGAGTGGAGGACGTCCGTCGTTCGTCCTTGACGATGGGGTCTACGCTCATAGATGGATGGCAAACAGGTCATCAGAGGAATAGTTGATCACATATAATGTGGCCAAGGTGCATAGGCAACCCTGGATTTTACGTGACAGATCGACTTGCTCGTCTTCATCATTTCGTCAAGGTATCTTCAAGAAACATGCGCGCTACCATGGTTAAGCCCTACACGGCTATGGACCTTATTTACCTGAGGTGGGGTTTTCTTTTACGCCATCAAGTCCTCGAGAATGGCCTCGAGCTCCTCTTTCCTAAAGGGAAGGCTCAGCAGCTCCGTGCCGAGGATGTCCTTGCGGCTAGTGATCATCTGGTGGTCGTGGAATCTGGCCGAGCGCGACTGGAATTAGCAAGTCATCTGCACTGCAGAGAGAGATATGTGGGGATGTGGGGGAAAGAAAAAAAAAAAGACGACGTACTCCTTCAGCAGCGTCCGGAAGGCCATCTCGGAGCTGCAGATGAATTCCTCGACCGCCTTGTTGTAGAGCATCCGGTACTCGACCCCGGGACTCTCCCCCCCACCTGCTGTGAGCATTCCCATCCCGTCGCCACCGCCGTCAGCGCCCCCGTCCTCCTCCATGGCGACGAGGACCTCGCCGACCAGCAGGCGGAAGAGGTTCTTGGCGTTCTCGGGCAGGCTGCGCAGGACGAAGGTGACGCCGTCCTTGCCGCCGACGCGGCGGGCGCGGCGGCCGAGGAGCTCGTGCACGTCGTCGATGACGTCGAGCTCGGCGGGACTGAAGGGCGCGAAGGTGGTGGCGTCGTGGAAGGCGAAGTTGAACGAGGCGCGCGCCGCGCCGTCCCACAGCAGCGCAAAGTCGGGCGTGTCGGCCGAGCACACCAGTCGCACGCGCGGGTGGGCGGCCAGACAGGCCAGGACGGACTGCACGCCCGCCTTGCGCAGGGGCGGGGCGTCGATGGAATGCAGAACGACGGTGAGGGCGGCGGGAGAGGACTTTTGGCCCGGGAGGGAAGAGAGTAGCGCTAGGAGGCTCTGGGCCATGGCCGCCGGATTCGAGGCGGGCAGTTTGTGCGCCGGGTCCAGGGCCGCGCCGAGGGTGGTGAGGATCTCGCGCACCGTGGTGGTGGGCACGTAGCCGTTGACCACGACGATGGGGTGCGCAGCGTGGTCGTCGATCTCGGCGAACAGCCGCCCCGCTAGTGCGCGCAGCAGCCGCCGCTTGGAACCGTACCCGTGCAGGCACAGGCTGAACCCCTGGGCCAGCTCGAAGGCCCACTGCGGGAAGGAGGCGGCGTGCAGGGACTGCAGGAAGCGCACGTCCTCCGCGTGCCGGTCCGCGTGCCCCCGGAGCAGGGCGAAGTACTCCTCGTGCGTGAGCAGGTTGAGCGTCGCGAGGCTGTTGTTCGACGTCTTGGCCGCGCCCGGCTTGTTCTGGAAGAAGTACAGCTCGTGCGGCGGGAGCTGGTCGCGCGGCGGCGTGGGCGACCTTTTTCTCCTCCCGCGAGCCGCCGGCTGCTTCCTCGGTCTGCCTCTGGGCCTCTTCCCCGGTGTCGTCTTGGAGGGTGTCGCGGCGGCAGCGGCAGCGACAGCGGCGTCCTCGGCTTCTCCTTCTTCTTCTTCTTCTTCTTCCTCCTCTTCATCCTCGGCGTCGTCGTCGTCGTCGTCGTCTTCTTCGCCCTCGCTGCTACCCGACTCGTAGATTGCCTTCTCCAAGTTTTCATCGCCCGCCTCGTCATCGCTCGTGTTTCCCGCCACGGCTCTGTCGATCAGAGCCCTGACGCTCTTCTTCCGAGCTGAGCGATCGGCGAGGTTGCGCCTGCTGGGGGTGTCGGCGACGCCGGCCCTGTTGCTTTTGACTGGCGTTTCCAGTAATATCCGTTTTGTCCGCGTCCTCCCAGAGGGCGTCGTAGCAGCCCCGGTATTGCCCATCCCTCCTGTGCTGGGTGGAGCGCCGTTGGGCTTCGTCCCTCTTTTGCGGCTAGGGGTGCACGCGACGTCCTCTTCCTGCTCTTCTTCTCGCCCCTCTCCTCCCTCTTCCTCTCTGTGGCTCTCATGCCCATTCCGACCGTCTTGACCGCCTATTGCAGCATCGTGGGAGACTCGGCGTCGCTTCGAGGGCGTCAGACCCGCTGCTGCCCCTTCGTCTGCGTGCTCGGGCTGGTCGCCGAGATTTCGCTTTCGCCGCGGCCGGCCAATCGAAGGCGCAGGGGGGTCATCATCCCCGGCTTTCCGAGCCTTGAGACGAGGCATGGACGGTGATGAGAAAGACTGGGCGGGACGCTGGCTGTGACAGAATCAAATCGGCCCGTCACCGCATCGTCGCGGGTGCGAAGAGTCGGCGAGATCTGGCTTGACGGTGTTCTCATTCTAAGCTAAATAGCGCGACCCGAAGCGCGTCGTCGGCAGGCCCCCGTCGCGTTTGGGCCCTCGCTATTGGAATGGCCTCCATTCAGTGGGGCTGGATGGTGCGAGCCGCCCGCACAAGCGGCGGAGCACTAAATTAAGGTTCGCACGACCCCTGAGCCGCAGCGGCTTTTGTACGAGTCTGTACGCAGTACCCCATAATGGGGCTCTCTCATTCGTCATCCAGCTCATTCCCATCTCAACGTCAAGTCGTCGAGAAAACCGACGGACAGACGCCATGAAATCGCCCAATCTCAACGTGTCCGGATCCCTGAACATTTTCAGGCTCCTGGCCAACCCGGCCTTATGTCTCCCTCATGCCACTGTGTCTACCTTCAACGATCTGCCCATTCCGCTCGACAAGGCCTTCGGGGGCGGCCAGGCAGCACGGCCGGCCATCAAAGCCGTAGTGCTGGATAAAGATGACTGCTTCAGCCGTCCGGACGGCCTCGAGGTCTACCCAGACTATCAGGTACCGTGTATCTTCCGGTGCATATTGTGAGAGGAAGTCCGGACCCGTATCCGTGCATGTGCTAAGCGTCCTGGGGGTGTCAAGGAACACTTTGAGGCCCTCAAGGCGGCTTATCCTGGCCGCCGCCTCCTGATCGTCTCCAACACGGCCGGGGCTCTCAGCTACGACAGGGACCGCCGGCTGGCTGCCGAGATTGAGAAGGCCACGGGCGTGCCGGTGCTGGCGCACGGGACCAAGAAGCCCGGCTGCGGGCCCGAGATCCTCCAGTACTTCTCGGCCCATCCCGAGACCGGCGTCGCGGCCCCCCACCAGATCGCCGTGGTCGGCGACCGGCTCGCCACCGACATGATGCTAGCCAACACGATGGGGAGCTGGGGCGTATGGGTCCGGGACGGCGTAGTCCCCCCGACGGAGAAGAGCATTGTTAGCGCATCTGCACCGTGACCCTGTAGCCCGAACCACTCTTTGCTGACGATGTTGTGTTCTTGTGTCCGACGGAAAGCTGTCGAGGATGGAGAGGAGGCTTGCCTCGTATCTCATCTCGCGGGGGTACGCCGCGCCAGAGCCGACCAGCCCTTTCGAGTGACCGACGTGGCCCGGGAGAAGGTGCTGCCGCCGCCGTCCTCTACGACGCAGCCCCTTTCGTAGCGTTGGCTATCGCCCGGCACTATCGACCCAAGCACCTAGGGATATACGGTTAGCTAGGTAGCCCGTCTGGCGTGTCAGTTCGTGTCAGTTCGTGTCAGTTGCCGCTGCAGCAACCTGACCTCGCGAGATTGCCGGCAGTGCCTTGAGCGTCTATGTAACGCCAAGGGGACGCGGCGCTAGCAAGATATGGTCTTCCAGAAGGGGGCTGGCTACTCTTCGGTCAGTGGTTAGCGGTGTTACCGAGGCGAGAGGTGCTCTCGAGGGTGCGTCTGGAACACGAAGTGCCTTTGACACGACGACCTCGCTCATCAGAAGCTATCTGCTCAGTGGGTAGGCTCTAGCAAGTGATAGGACACTTGGGGAGGGGGGGGGGGGGGGGGGTAAAAAGGAACCAGCGCAGCGCTCAGAAGCCGACTGAGAGTTTTCTGAGAACCGTCTGAACTCTTGAACCCGTCACCCGGTGCAAGGCGGTGACTCCCGTTACTGCCGGCTCCCCCTCCCCCCCTTTCTGATTGGCCGTTGCGAGCAGGTAGGCAAGGTGCTAGTTTGTGACGCAAAAATAGCAGTCCTCCAGGGCGATATAGGCGACTGGCAGGTGGCCAGTGCCATTTCAGTTTATTGTCAGCACTTTAATAATTCTATTGTTTACCCATTGACCTTCTCGCGACGGTCTCAGAAGCACGAACCAGGACAATCGCCTTTGAGCATTCGGAGGGTTCTCGTGACCCAGCGAACTAGAAGGCAGACGCTCTCCTCTTATTTAACCAGCCTACACTCCCCTACTTCTCGCCCCATCCCTGCTTCTCTCCCCAGAAGCTCTTTCTTCCGCAGTCCTTCCAGCAGCAACCTTCCTCATCAGTGCGCTTAGCTGTCGGCCAGAGGCTCGCTCTTCTCTCCACCCCTCTCTCTTCCGGCACTACTTAAACGGAGACCCTCCCCTCTGCATCTATTCTTTCCTTTCACTCTTCCACCTTGCTACGCCAGCCACCACTCAATCACAGAGACAACCTGTCTTGCCGACTGCAGCCATGGGTGGTAAAATCTGGACTCCCGAAGAGGAGCACGTCTTCTGGAAGCACATAATCCCTATCTCGCCCAAGAGCCATGGCCTGGACTCTGTGCGCAGCGACCAGCAGACATCATGGAAGCATCTCGAACTCGTGATGAAGAACAAGATGGGCGCTGCCGCCCAGCGAGACTATACTGGCCTCATGCTTTGTTAGTATCTTCCTTGTTTCCTCCCCTTCTCTTCAATGTCATATTCGGCAGTCCCCTTCGAAGAGAAGAAGAAAAAAAAAGACAACCACGTGTTTCTTCCGACAGCTAACTAGTGTTTTCTCTGGCGCCCCAGTTGAGCACTTCTTCCAGAATGCGGTCAAGGAGCGATTCTCGCCAAATGCCACCAAATATGTGACCAAGTACATCAAGGATGAAGGTCAGTCCAGCCGCCTGCTAACCCCATGATTTCTCCCTATTTCTTTCCCATTTCTTCTTCTTTCCACTTCCTTTTTTTTCGGTTTTCTTTTTTCTCCCTCTTCCCTCCACAACCCCATCTCCGTGCCTTTCCCTAGGCGCTGTGATCTCGACGATCGCAAAGATCTCCGACCTCATAGACTGACGTTTTGTATTTATCGCCGCCTCGTTTACAGTAGAGCGTACCGGTCTTACTCCCGCTCAGCAAAGCCGCCAGATCAACTACGACCCGGACAACCCTGTCGAGTCGGCCAATCCTCATAAGAAGACGCGTACCCCCCGCCCGAGCAAGCTGGTGTCTGCCAAGACCAAGTCGCCACCCCAGACCAGCGCCGACATGCCGGCGAAGCGAGGCATCGCCCACAAGCGGGCCGCTCAGGGCCACCGAGCCGCCCGCGCTGCGTCGCCTCCGAGGGCCAGCGACAAGACCTACGGTAAGGCCCACCTCAGACCCATCGCCATTCGCGGAAACAGCGGCCAGAATACGACCAACGACAACCGCTTCGTCGATCCTGGCGCGAGCCCCAATACCGCTGGCTACCATGTTGGCCATGCCGACCGTCGCTACAATAATGCCCACTACGACACCGGCTACGATGTCGGTAGTGCCCACTACGCGCGAGGCGGCCCTGGAAACGTCAACTACGGCAGCGGCTACGCCCACGCCCGCTACGGCGTTGCCGGTTACGGTAACGCCAGCCACAGCAATTCCGGCTACGATAACACCCGCTACGGCAACACCCGCTACGGCAACACCGACTACGGTCAGGCGGACTACGAACCCATTGGAGAGTACTACAACAAGGTGGCCGGCGCCAATACCAACGCCCATTCCAAAGCCAACTACGGCGACAGCTCCGCCAACGACAGCTGCGGCAACGACTACGGCCGTGGTGCCCACTACGGCCGCGACCCGCCGTCGCCTCCGATGTCCACCCCGTCTGGCGGCAGCAGGGACAATGGCACCGACAAGGGCGAGAACAAGGACAACGGCGGTCGCGGCAAGGAGGGCCCCTACGGTGTATCGTTCGACCGCAACGGCCGCCCCATGATGACGCCCATGACGGAGGACTCCCGCGGCCGCGGCTACCGCCACGCGCGCCGTCTGCCGCCCGTCGCCGCCCTGACGGGCCGGGCTCCCGAGTCCGCCTACCCAGACTACCCAGACGAGTCCGCCTATCCAGACCCGGAGACGCTGGCGCCGATCCCGGCCAGCGGCCTCTATGACCTGCACAACAAGGAGATGGCTCCGCTGCGCGAGCGCTTTTTCGACGTCGCGCCGACGGCCGGTCGCTACGACGAGGAGGCGGCGTTCATGACCTACCACTACCCGCGGGCGCCTTCGCCCGTCGTCGCATCCACGACTCAGCAGCCGGATCCCCCCATGGGGCTGGCTCCCTCGGCACTGCCCCGCGACCGCGCCAACAAGGGCAACCTCGCCTTCGACCGTCCCGCCAGCGAGGAGGCGGACATCGGCCCCCGCCCGTCTCGGGAGTCGCTGAAGTTGCTCGAGAAGGATGCCGTCGCTGCTCTGGCGCAGCTCAAGTACGCGCAGAAGAAGGGAGACGTCGGCAAGGCCTGCGATGGCGACCAGGGCGATAGCGACCAGGACGATGGCGTTCGTGCCGACGGCGGCCGTAGCGACGACTAGGCCCACCGCGTCTAAGGAGAGACAAGAGCGACGATCACGAAGCCAGCCAAACTTGCCATCCTGCCACCTCATTCCGGTAACGTTGTCTATCTGCTCGTGGATCATCCGCTCTGTCGACCTCGTAACAACCTAGCCTACCTCGAAAAAAGCAAGGCAGCCAGCCAAGCTTTTATCTTCTCTACTCTCGATACTCTCAGTATCTTCAGTACTATTGCGTCTCCGCCCTTTGCCACCCGTTCTGTCTCACCTCGTCGCACGATTGCACTGTGCCTCTACCGAGCGCGCGTGGCAATCCCCTTTTCTCCCCGGTTCTTTCTCCACGCCGACCCCTTCCCCCATAACCCTGTGTCCGCCAGTGCTTTTGTTTTCCAGTTCCCTCTTTCTAATCAAGATAAGAAGGCAAAAAAGAAAAAAAATTTGCCATTCTATCCCCGCTGTTCGCTGTTCTCCTCTCGCTTGCTTTCTCTCTCCTCTCTCCTGGCTTTATCCCAATCCTCCTCTCTGATCCCCGTCTCATTGCCGTTGTTGCTGTCTTCTTTTTTTTGAGAGAGAGAGAGACACCATCATCATCTCAGAGTCGTTCTCGTTGGGTTAGTTTGCTTTTGTTGTTGCTACTACTAGGTAGTAGTAGGTAGACACCTGTTGCAGGATAGGGAATACTCTCTGGAAACGTCGAGTAGGTATTACGTGTCTTTCGCCATCCCCAATCTTCTCTCCTCTTCTCCATTTCCATGCTGGCGTAATCGAGCTAGTAAGTAAGTGGTTCGCCACCCCCCTAATCGTTGTTGTCGTATTTTTTCCCCCCTCCTCCTCTTCCTTTATTTCTCCCCGTGATTACCACGGACTACAAACTACCAACAAGGTAATTTCTGCCCTGTAGTAAGTCCCGGAGCCTAGAAATTCGGAATCCCCCCCCCCCCCCCCAAAGCGAGGAGGTCTCGCCAGGACGACGCCCTTCCTTTCGGACATTTCGAGCGGCGCCAGCCTACCGTTTTGCAGAGCTCGGGTCGGAATTTCGCTTGTGTAACTCTGCCAAGTAATCGATAGGTTGCGGCTCGCCCGCGCCAGGGAGGGAGGCTCGAGCGGCTACTGAGGCTTCTCTCCCCTTTCGCTTCATTCTGGCTAAATCACTGCACTAAGGAGGTAACTAGCTGCCCGTAGTTGCAGCAACAGGTAGGTATATTACTGAGGCACCTACGCTTCGCAATTAACTGCTACCTGGGGCGGCGCGGTTGAGAGCCCAAATATAGGGGGGTACTATACGCCGGGCCAATAAGGAGAGGTCACGGCACAGCCCGGCTCTTTCTTTACCAGACCGCATGCAGCACGCCACGAGCCTTGTGTGGGTTGTATTGCCTGCCGTCCCCCACCCTGCAAAGGGAGAGGGAATCAGTCTCCTGCTACAGATATTTAATATATACTTAGCACTCAACCCCGTCGTCGGGGCGGCGCGCCTCGGGGCTGAATACGTAGCCATGAACTTCTTACAACTTCATCCGATCTCGACGGGCTTAGGGCGGCTACCTAGATACGGTGACGGGCACCTTCCTCCTTCTGTCTCGTCTGGTATAATCTAGAAGCGCGGAGGCGAGAGAGGCGATCCCTCATCTCCCCTACAAAGACACAAAGACGCACCCGCCCCCGAAAGCCTCGATGAACGGCACCGCGGTGTCGATTCCGCCCGGCAGCAATGGGACAGCCGTCAACCTCACTGCCACCACTGCCGCGTCCACGCAAAGCCCTCCACCTGGCGGTTTCAGCACAGGCAGCGGTAGCAGCAGCAGCAGCAGCCACCGCCCCATCCGAACAGGCAGCGGCGCGGGGATCGGCATCTCCGTAGGTTTCGCCATCCTCATCGTGGCTATGACCGTGCGACACATCTTCGTCACCCTCCGCACCCGGCAGCGGCAGCAGGCGCGCGCGGCGTCCTCCCGGCTGTGGTCCTCCGCGCGAAGCAGCCAAATCCCGCTGAAGGGCCAACAAGAAGAAGCGGACCCGGACCCAGACCCGGAGGCGGAACCGGTCTGGATCGCCGCCGCGAGGGGGGCGAGGGAGGAACAGAAGAAGAACGACGTTGTCGTTACTGTCCGGTCGGCAGGGAGGAGAGCCCGCGAGGAGGGGTATAATAAGCATGGGCAGGATGAGGATGCAGATGGAGATGGCGAGGACGAAAGTTACCTCTTTTCTCCGACTAGCTACGCGGTCCTGCCGATGGAGGAGAACTTGCCGTCGTGGGGGCAGACCGGGGATCCGGGCGCACCCGACGAGGAGGACGAACTAGGACAGGGACGGAGCAACTTCGCCGGTGGGAGCGCCTGGTTCGGGCGGTCGAGACTTCCGTGATCAAGGCGTCTGTCTTTCGGGGCGTCGGAGAGATACAACTTGGTACGGGCTATACGTCCTCCGATATTATACGCTGGACATGTACGGGATCGGCGACAGCCAATACTACGCCATACCTTACCGATCTGAGTACATGGCCTGGGCACCCAGGCAGACGATGCACGTCTGCCCACCGGCCCCGTTGTTGCGTCACCGCCATCAAGCAGACAAGGGGCCCTCAAGTCAAGGCTCATCATGCGACCCGCCTACCTAGTGGTCCCCCGTGCTATTGGAACCAGAAACGAACCCGGGCTTATAAGAGCGGTATCGAGAGAGAACAGGCGGGATGACGGGACAGGTCCGGCTAACTTGCAATAAGAGGAAGCGGAGGAAACTACATATTAAAGAAACACTGATCATCCAACATATCATCCACCTTGTGGGGCTTAAACACCGGCTCATTGGATCGTCAGTCCTGTCACCCATCTTTTTTGGCCCTCCCTGCTGAGGTATGGGGGGCCTGCTTCCGATTTCAGTTGAGGAGGTTTTTTCTTTCTTTTCTTTTTCTTGTCGTGTTGTTCTCGAGAGATTATCGCGTACAGATGTATACCTACGTACCTAGGCAAGTGATGCATAAGACGAATAGCCTGTACATTTAATCCAGGTACGGTAAGGCGGTTATAAAATAGACGCAAATGATTGGTCTGTGTGGCAACACCCCTGCCTCTGTCGCCTTTATCGCTGCTGGAGAGCTCGAGCTTATCGTAAAATCTTGTGGTTCAATTGACTTTCTTCTGACGAGACCATCTCGAGACGAGACCGTCGACCACAAGAAACCCCGCTAGGGCACTTCCATTCCAGAAAGAAAAACTTCCCATCGTTTCTCCTTATTCTTCTTCTAGCCTCCCCCTAAAATGGCCACTGCTAGTCCAACCCAACTACCACCACCACCACCACCACAACCACAACCACCCTCCACATCAACCCCTCCGGCCCCCTACTACGGCACCCCAACCTGGCTACACAACATGTGCCTCGCCGCCGCGGTCCTCGCGCCCCTCGGCCTCGCCGTGCCTCCCCGCCGTGGCACCCTCCGCAACGCCCTCCTGGCTGGCGGCTTCTTCGGCGCCTCCTCGATGCTGGTGCACGACTACACCGGCCGCAGCCTGCACGCGCGCTTCGCCGACCGCTTCTCGCGCCTCGCGGGCCAGGCGGCCGGCGACTTGCCCGAGAAGGCGCAGGCGCGTCGCGTGCTGATGCAGGCCGAGCGGGCGAGGCGCGCGGCGGCGGCGGAGGCGGCGGCGCGGGGGGAGGAGGTCCAGGGGCAGCTGCTGAACCAGCCAGATGAGGTCCAAGAAAAGAAGGGGGCCGCCGGCAGTCTACCGGAATGGAAGCGCGAGCGCGCCGCACGCGAGAAGGAGGCGTTCGAGTCCGGTCGGGGATACTGGGGGCTCATCGTCGACCAGATCTGGGACGTGTGGACGCAGGAAGATAAGAAGAAGGGAGAAGGGGAGAAGCAGCAACAACAGCAGCAGGCTACTGCTGACGGTGCTGGTAACAAGTCTTTGTCATCGCGGCGACTGCCATAGCGAGCTTCCGCGCTTGCGATAGAGGAGAGACAGACTGGGATTACGCTACTGTACGAAAAGGGCGAGGGGTGCGGGGAAGGAAAATTCTCGGCTTGCATGGATGTGGCGTAAGGGTATCATGGCAGGCAGGACTGTATCACCACATTATCTAGACACACTCCTCTGGCTAGACGGAATATCATCGCCTTTCGGAAGGCAGAACCCGATTTCTTGCCTCCTTGGGAGGGATCTGCCAGCGCAGGTCCTTCTCCTCACACCTTTGAGAGTACATGCTAGAAGAACGTACTACATAAGATGCACTGAACGACACCGAAGACCCATCAATAACAAGAGAGAGGGTGTTGGTGGAAAGAAAAATGCAAAACGAGCCCAGGGGCTTCCGAAAGCCCTCCTCCCCGATAAACGCCCAAACGACCGAGCCTTAGCACATACGACTCCTTCCCCCCCTACTCCGTCTCTCATACGGGCCTGTCCATCCTTCTGGCTGGAGGCCACGGGGTTCGTCCAAGGACGGACCACCAAAGCTTCCGCTTTCCATCTCACACGGGCAGAGCCCTGGACCCGTTGCTGAACCCGGCCCTAGGTGGCTTGTGCTTGGGGCCCTTGCGGCCGCCGCGGCCGCCGTCGCCTCCCGCCTTACCACCTCTGCCACTGCCACGAGATTCTCGGAGCGTGTTCCGCCGTTTCTGGTTCCGGGCCATCAGCTTGGCTTTGCGATCCTCCTTTCTCTTCTTGCGCAGCTCGGCCTTGGCATTCGAGTGGGCGATCCACTTCTGCAGGCGGCGCTCCACCGTGGCATCGAGGTCTTCGTCTCCGTCTCTCTCGTCGTCGTCATCGCCGTCCTCATCTGCTGCGTCATTGGCCTTGGTGTCCTCGCCGTCTCCTGCCTCCTCCTTGGCGGCCACATTCTTCTTGCGCGCGGCCTCCAGCTTCTTGCGGATCTCCTGTCGCTGTCGCTCGATCAGCTTGGCCTGCCGGCGGGCCGCGCGGTTCGGTCCGCCCGGGGCCACCTCCTTGGACGTCCTATTCTTCTTTTTGCCATTGGCGGCGGCGTCCGTGTCATTAGCTGGCTCGGCGGCTGCGGGCTGGATCTTTGTCCGTGTGGTGTCGAAGGTGAACAGGGCAGCGCCGCCATCTTCGTCCCTGACGTCGTCGTCTTTCGGTGCGGCTTCGTTTGGCCGGTCGATTTCCATAGTGTCGATATTCTGGTGGTAAGCCGTTACCTTTGTCAGTTCAGCCGGCTAGAGAAAGGGGGAGATAAAGAGAAAAAGAAGATAAGGGGACCGGGGGTTTCGCACTTACCTCCTCGGCAACAGGAGCAACGGATTTCCGCTTCTTCACCTTCCTCTCATCCGTCGTACCCTTGTGCTCTCTAGCCATTGTGGATTGCTAGAGTTGGTTGATCGGCCATAAATGACCAGTCGGTTGAGCGTAAAGATGGGGGATTGATCGAAATGAAGAGGTGTCACGGGATAGCGGTGGTAAGGCCCAGCAAGAAGTAGCGGCGGGCGTCTGTTTGTTGGCTCGCTGAAGCAGCTCTCTAGCTCGAGTTCGCAGAGAGACAAAAGCTTCCTGGCCATTGGCATTGCGGTCCCGCAGTCCTACCTTATCTTATCGTGATGGGCCGTTCGCACGCAGCCGTAAATCTGGGTGTTTGCGCACTAAAAAGCTTGGTGGGAGGGGGTCACGTGGTGCCTATCCTGGCACGCAGGGACAGCATAGGTGATACTGTCACTCGGGGCGAACTCCATGGCGAAAAGGCTTGGCATACGCTTTAAAAAAAAAGCAGGTACAGAAGGGGGTATTGACAACATTGGAAACACTGAACGGAGAGAGGCCACACTTTCCTCACGATTCCACTCCTAACATCGGCTGATAGATCACCGTCGGCCTCATCGTCGCCTCGACCTGACGCTTCACCTCCTCCAAAGGCCACTGGAGGAGAACGACGAATTCCGGTGGCAGCAGCGAGATGATGAAGTGAAGCATCTCCACCACGCCCGCGGGACTCCGGAGCCACCATTTCGACTCGACGCGGTGAAGCAGCACGCACCAGAAGCCCATGATCACGAGGGCCGCGGGCTGCTTCTCGCGGCACAGGGCGTCGAGGAACTCGTTGGAGACGTTGCAGGCGAAGCTGAGACAGCCTGCCTTGCGCGTCACGGCGTTGCCCTTCTCAGAGATGGCGAAGCCACGGCGGACCTCGACGAGGGCCAGCTCGTAGAGGGCGTGGTCCTGGGGCGACACTAGTAGCTGCAGCCTCTGGCCTAGCAGCTGTACCTGGTCGTCGGACTCGCACGCTGCAAATTCGCTGGCGTCGATCTGCCAGGGGACGGAGTAGCCCTGCAGCATCTCACTAAACGGGCCGGCGAAGAGCGTGTCCTTGAACTGCTTGACGAGCGCCACGCAGCCGCGGATGGGTAACATCCACTGGGGCGGGCCCGGGGGATCGTTGTTGAAGAGGAGGTCGGCCGGATTCGCGACGGCGGCGAAGTAATAGTTCACGATGATAGCGGAACAGGCAAACAGCGCCACGGCCTCCTTCTCCGCCTGCTCGCCGGTCAGAGCCGCGCGGAACAGTCTCAGCGCCCGGTCTTGGTGCTCGTGGGCGACCTGCAGGTAGTTCTCGGGCGAGCCGGGCGGCGGGCCCTGGCTCTCCTGCTCCCGGTGCAGGTGGATGGCGGCGAGGGCCAGGATCTCGTGCAGGAGGTAGGGGTGCTGCGGCGCCATGGCGGGGATGATGGTCGTCCACGGCGAAACGGCCAGCGGGTCGTTGGCCATATACGCCGAGACGACGGTCAGGAAGTGGTGAAAGAGGGCGAAGTCGCCGGCGCGGAAAGGTCGGTCTGCGTCGCGGTGCTCGGTCGCAGCGAAGGAGGCAGGCGAGACGGGGGACAGGCTCGCCGATCCGAGGGCGGCTCCTTGCCCGGCAGCACACGCCGGACCGCCGACGCCGAACTTAGCAGCGAGGCTGCATGGCGAGTCCCATCTGCTGCAGTTGCTGCAGGGGACTTTCTCGTCGCACTAGGATGCCGCGTGGTGTTCGTTTAGCTTCGCCGTCCAGTGCGAGGATTGTAAGCTGAGCAGGAGTGATTATCTATAGAGGACGCACGCCGGGCCGACCCACCTTGATCCTCTTGGCCTTGCACTCCCGGCAGCCATTCTTAGACTTGGTATGAGCCCTTCGCGCCCCCCCCATCCTAGTGTGATAGCGGCGGTTTGCTTTCCCTAGACGATGGCGAGTGCTCGCGTTACCATTCCATTGCCCCGAAATCCTCGGGGTGGGAAGGCGACTGCTTTGATAAAGATCTCCCCTGCTCGACGATCCGTGCACTACTCGGGAGCCGTGAGAGATTTCGAATATGGAAATAATGCTTGCGCGGTGCTGCATGCTGCTAATGCTGCACCGTCATGAGGTTGGACTGTACCCCGTATGCGGTACAGGCACGGCAGGTACCCCCTGATGGGTGTGTACAGCCACGGCCACAGCCACTGATGGCAATCTCGCCTGGCCGGCTGCCTCCGTCTAGGTATACGTAGTTTCTGCTGCCCTAGAAGGCGTTCGGCGTTTGCTTTGGGGCTTACTAACATCCACCGTAAATACAGACGGCACTAATACGTGCGAGGGGGTATGTATATGCGTAAGAGGTAGTATTGATGGTTACCTACTTCGTATGTATGCACGGAGCAGAGGGACAATTGTTCCGGTTGAGGATGATGGCGCCTCGTAATCTCTGGGGCTCTGAGCAAATATTTGGGGCCGTGGCGGGAATACTATCTATGAGTGCTTGATAACATACCTGACGTAGGCATGTACCTAGTTCACAAGCCGCTCGAGCATTGAAGTTCAAAGACGGGCATTGCCTTTTCGCACAAGACGGAGTTGTCAGTCGGCCGGTGGACTTCTCGGCTGGTCACCAGGAGAACGGACGAATTCAAGAGAACAGACTGCGACACTGGCTGGCCTCTCAGTCAGGTACCACGTGCCGTATCCTATCCCTCTCCAGGGCTTCCAAAAGTAGAAACAACCAGCGGCACTGAGTGTATCTGTACAGTATAAGCGAGCATCTCGCACTTCTTGCTATCCTGGTTTCTGCCAGCCCACAGCCAGCTCTGTTAGCACATGAACGCATAACAATCAGCAGCCAGAGGTTCCTGCCCAGCCACCCAGCCTCTTCCCCAGGCTCCACTGCTGCGGGTGTGTTGCTTGGGCCATGACGCAGCACGAAGAACACAGCCCCCCAGCCTGCAGCCCCTTGCCGCTGGTTGGCCGGCGCCTAGTGGCCGCCTGCAGCGGTGGCTTCCATTGATGGTCATTTTCGGCGGCTCCTCTAGCACCTACCTTTCGGCTTCTTTTCTTTGCGGGCTGGGTGTGCAAACGCAAGCACCACAGCACCAGCCCCGATGGTGACGAAAGGGCGGACCGGGCGAAAAGTGCCCCAGTCAACCAATTGCCTGCTGTGGCCAGCCGGCGCCCAGCGCCCAGCGGCCTCGTTTATTTCACACACCCGCTTCCACCAACCACCCCTGTCGGTTCCAGACTCAGGTCCCTTATAGTGGAGCAGGCGCTGCAGGCAGGGGAGGCTCTGGCCAGTCCGGGCGCCCTGTCTCCCCGTTTTCTTGCCTGACTGTGCCCGACCTTGCCGTGCCTGCCACCTGCACCCGGCAATCGACTTCAGCACTGCCATCCAGCCGCAGAGTTACATACGTAAACCACACCCTGGAGGAATAAAGGCCTGGACACCTTCTTTTTTCCGTCCTATTATTTCCTCCTTTTCGTTGCTATCCCTCCCTGTTATTTTTTTTTTCGCTCTTCCGTATTCTGCCTCATTCTGCGATCCACAACCCGCGCATCCATCCACCATCCCCTTTCTCCTCTAGCTCGCCTGTTGCCCTTGTTTACCCGGGGGCTCTTGTTGGTAATCAAAGAGCCAGAGCGCGCCCGGACAGGCACGTTCTGCGAGTAGGGGAGAGAAAGGGGAGAAGAGAGAGACTCGGAGAACCAGAGGCAGCCAGGGAGCGACGGCGTTAATCTCGATTCGACGGGGCCAGGACCGCTGTGTCGTCGAGTGCTCCGCACCACACCTCGCCGTGCGTACTCCGTTTTGAGGATACCGTCCTCGGACCTCTGAGCGCAGAGCCCGTCGCCTTTCCGCTTTCGCACGCTGGGAGAGAGGGGCGCCGGCACCAGAGTGCCCAATTTCTCTTGGCGACCCGCCTGACTTTGCCGCCGGCAAGGTCAATGCCGCCGCGCTGAGGTGGGAGAGGGGGTTCTCGTCGTCCAGCCTCACTGCGCTCGCCTTTTTCCTCACCTGATTCTTCTACCTCCGTCCCTGCCTGCCTGCGAGAGCGATTCGCCATGGCCTCTTACGACTACTACAACAGCAAGCCGCTGCCGAACCCGTCGCCCTCCCCGTCCTCTCCCTACCACGCCCCCTATACGGCGCCACCCGCCTCGACCTATTCGGCGCCGCCGCCGTACAGCTCACGACAGAACCTCGCTCCCGAGCGGTCCGCGCAGCAGGGGGGCTCTCCCTTCGAGACCGTCTTCGACGACCATGTCTACCCCGTGAGCCCGCAGCCCAGCGGCTCGTCGAGCCAGCAGCATCTCCAGCCACATCTACAGCAGCAAGACACGGCCTACCACGGCTACGGCCGGACGAGCAGCCCCGAGGACAACATGCAGCTGCCCTCGGACGACATACCTTTGCAGAACCGGGTGCCTAAGGATGGTGATGCCAACGACCATGTCTACGAGATGCCGCGCCGGCGCACGACGCGCAAGGGCGTGCGCTTCGGCGAGCTGGGCATGTTCGGCGCCAACAAGAAGCGGATACCGTTCGTGGTCTACCTGTTTACGGTCATCCAGGTGGCCGTCTTCATCGGCGAGATCGTGAAGAACGGTAGGTGCTCTTGTTGCTCCCTCTGACCTGGAAAGAAACTAAAGAGGCTGATACCATGCGCGCTCCACAGCACAACTGACCGGCTCGCCCATCATGATCCAGCCGCAGTTCAACCCCATGATCGGGCCATCGACGTACGTGCTGATCAACATGGGCTCCCGCTTCGTGCCCTGCATGCACAACGTGCCGGCCGTGCAGGGCTCGACGGTGCAGATCCAGTGGCCGTGCCCGAACACGACGACCAGCGACCCGACCTCGCCCTCCAACCACTGCACGCTGTCGGACCTCTGCGGCTTCGGCGGCGTGCCCGAGCCCAAGTACGACGGCGACGCCAGCCAGTCGCCGCAGCCGAACCAGTGGTTCCGCTTCATCGTGCCCATGTTCATGCACGCGGGCGTCATCCACATCGGCTTCAACCTGCTCCTGCAGCTGACTATGGGCCGCGACATGGAGCGGTCCATCGGGCCCATCCGCTTCTTCCTCGTCTACATCAGCTCCGGCATCTTCGGCTTCGTCATGGGCGGCAACTACGCCGCCACGGGCATCTCGTCCACGGGCGCCTCCGGCTCGCTGTTCGGCATCATCGCCCTGACCCTGCTCGACCTTCTGTACTCGTGGAAGGACCGCCGCAGCCCCGTCAAGGACCTGATGTTCATCATCCTCGACGTCGTCATCTCCTTCGTCCTCGGCCTGCTGCCCGGCCTGGACAACTTCTCCCACATCGGCGGCTTCCTCATGGGCCTGGCCCTGGGCGTCTGCCTTCTGCACTCGCCCAACTCGCTGCGTCGGCGGATCGGCCAGGACCCGGCCTACGCCTCCGTCAACGGCAGCCCGACTGCGGGCCCGGCGACGCCGTCCTTCTTCCGCCACCCCATCGGCTTCTTCAAGGACCGCAAGCCGCTCTGGTGGGGTTGGTGGCTGCTGCGGGCCGGGGCCCTCGTGCTGGTCACCGTCGTCTTCATCCTCCTTCTGAACAACTTTTACGTGTATCACAACACGTGCAGCTGGTGCAAATATCTAAGTTGCTTGGTACGTTCTTTTTTTTTGGTTTTTCCTCCCTACGGTCGAATGTGATCTGAGTCGGGTGGTGTATTTGTCCCAGTGTGACCAGCAATCACTAACGCTCGGCATAAACAGCCCGTCAACAACTGGTGCGACATCGGTAACCTTCAGCTCTCGAACACTACCTCTAAGCGCGACTTCATCCCGGGATGGGAGCAGATGGCGTCTCTTTAGATGCCGCAGCATCTCGTGCGATTACTCGATCGACGAACCGTTTAACGGCATGTATACATTACAAAAGTATAAAGGACGGACAGGAGGGAAGAGAGCATCACCGGGGGCCTAGGAATCGGCCGCGACAGTGAAAATACCGGGTTACCTATTTGGGTTTGCACAGCGACGGCGTTCAGCGAGAGGCACAGGATGAAACGGACAGGATATGGACGGGGATCCAGAGAAACGAAAACGGCTCAGGGGAAATCACTCTTTTTTTTTCTCCCCTCCGTGTCTATTCATCGTTCCACGGGGGGGTTTGGTGGGGCGGGAGAAGAGGAGGCTGAGAGGTCCCACGACCCTTTTTAACGATGTGTTATTACTGCATAGGATGCAACTGTTTTTGTTAGCATGGGCGATGGTCTGTTAGATACAGGAAATGGGGAAGGCAAGAGGGAAGTCAAGGGGGAAGGCATCTTGGAGACGGGATAGGAATACCTACCATACCTAAGAAGATGTCCTGGCCTTCCCTTTAGACTGGATAGATGCACACGGCAGATAGGGTTTGCATGCCTGTCTGTACCTCCCTAAATGTCGAATAGAATTCCAACAACTTGGGATGAGGCTTTTTCCTTATGTACTACCTTCGTACTCGCGGCCGTCGGTCTTCGCAACCTATATTTGATCCTACCTATAAATATAGGTGGTGAAGACCGACGGTCGCGAGTACGAAGGTAGTGTTTAAGGGGGAACCTCATTCTAGGTATGTATCTATATAGGGTATGTACATAGCCACTGATGCTACTATCTGCAGAGTTTTCTTAGCAAACCCCTTCACACGGCGATGTTCAGCTTCTGCAGCAAGGGGTCGAGCTTGGCCCGCCAAGTCGGAGGCCGCAAGGCACGGTAGATTCCGCGCAGCTGGCGCACGCCCGTGGGGCCGACCATCCAGACGTGGCTCAGGGGCACCCACAGGGCGAAGAAGTAGGCAAGCACAACGAGGGCGCGCGGGCGGCGCTGCACGAGGAACTGCTGGAAGAACTCGGGCAGCCAGACCGCGGCGGCGGCAAGGCGGCGCACCACCGCCGCGAGGGGCTCGGCCGGGTCGTTCGCCGCGCGCTCGCACCAGCCTACGTAGCGCAGCGTGCGCTCGTACACGCCGCGGGTGACCTTGTCGTCTAGCTCCGGGTCGGGCCGCTGGCGTTTCGGCTGCTGTCGCTGCTGGCCTCCCCCCTCCTCGTCCCCCTTGGCGTCGTCGGGGGCGTCGAGCAGCCACAGGAGGTGGGTGGCGTTGGCGGGCGCGAAGAGGTCGTCCGGGTCGAAGCGCGGGTGGGTGTTTCCGAAGCGGCGCATGCGGCCGCCGGGGTGGTCCCGGTGATCCCGGTGATCATTCCGGTCCCGGTCCCGGTCCTGGCCCTCGCCTTCATCTCCTCCCGCGCCCGGGGAGAGGAGGTAGCCACGCGCGGCCATGAGCACCTGGCCGGCGCCGCGGCCCATCTGGAGCCACTCGCGCGGCGGCTGCCACGGGTCGACGGGGAGGGTCTGCACCAACGCGAAGCTGTGGTTGACCAGCATCAGGCTGGAGAAGCACACGTAGTCGGCCGTCGCGGCGCTGAGGCGCGCCACCGCCCGTCGCTGGGCCCGCAGCGCCATGGTCAGGTACTGCTGCTGCAGCTGCCGGTACCGTCGCCTTTCTGAGCGTCGTCCCTGGCCCTGTCCCTGTCCCTGTCCCGGCCGGGAGCCCATCCCCTCCCCGCCGTCGCCGTCGCCGTCAACGTCGGCGCTGTTATCATCGGTGCGCAGCTGGGCCCACCGGCTGAGCGCCGCGTGCGCCAGCAGCGCGTACAGCAGGCCGTCGTCCTCGAGCGCCATCTGCACCATGTCCACGGCCCAGAGGAAGTCCTGCGGCGGGCTGGACCGCGCCGCCGCCTCGGGCGGCATCAGCGGGCGCTCGAACGTCTGGCTCTGGATCAGGAGGTAGTGGTGCAGCAGGCTGAGCTCCATGATGCGCCTCTCCCGCGTCTCCGGCAGGTCCAGCAGCTCGTCCTCCCCGCCGTTCTCGTTCTCGTCCTCGTCCTCCCCGCTGCTATTGCCCACCTGCGCGTACTGCCGTTGCCGCTGATGCGGGTATTGCTGTTGCTGGTGGTGCCGGTACCGGCTGTTGTCGCGCTCGTCGACGAGCCCGGAGGAGGAGGCGTAGTCGGACATGGGCACGTCTGAGGGGGTGCTCGCCGACGGTGGAGGAAAAAGAGGGGAAACAGAAGAAGCAGGAGCAGGAACGTAAGGAAAGCCAGGGGAGGCTGCTATGACGATGGCAGGCGAGGCTGCCGCCTGCCAGCTCGCGACGGAGAGCGCCGACGATTCCACGGGGGTGCTGCCGGCTGTCGAGGCGATGGGAGAGACCGCGTCCGACGGGCTCAGCCCTTGGCCCTGGCTCAGCCCCTGGCCCTGGCTCTGGCCTTGGCCCTGGCTCTGGCTGTATCCTTGGCCAGTGCTGCTGCTGCCGCCGCTGCTGCCCTGGGGCGATCGCAGACTCGATAACGCGGCTGCAGTAGCAGCAATAGAAGCAACGCCGCCTGCGGCGTCGCGTCCGTGCGTGGCGTCTCTATAGACACAGTCTACCATGTGCCGGCTACACCCCGTGCACGAGGGCCGTTTCTCATCGCACTGCAGCACGGCTCGTTGTCAGCCCGGAATCTTTTACCTACCCAGGTACCTGTAGGTACCTACATCGACGTACTGATATTCGAGCCAAATGCACATACCTTGACGCGCCGGGCCTTGCACCGCAGACAGCCCATCCTCGACTTCTTGTGATAGAGGCGGGGTCCTGGCGGGGGCCGTCGCGGCGAGAGCAGGCCGTCGCCGTCGCCGGGGGGGCTGCCGCTGCCGTCGATTTCCATCCTTCTTGCTATCTCTTCTTTTGCTATCCCCAATACTTGCGAGATGGGAGGGGCCGGAAAAGGTGAAGCTCCCGCAGTAGACACGTATAATCATCGATGTCGGCACCCCCTGAGAAACAGGTAGGTAGGAAAGCAAATGCCGCACACGGCGACGAAAGAACACGCGCGGTTAGCCGGCCGGCGGCAGCAGGAGGTACCAGGTAGGTAAGGAGGAAGAGGGAAGAGTCGCAGAAAGCAGGGCCAGCAGGGCGAGGAGAAAAGGACAAAAGGCAAAGACAGGCCAGCCATTAGCTAGCCCGCCCCGTCCATCGCCCCGTGCCCTGCGCATGCGCGGGTCGGCGATCTCCTCTGCAGGGAGAATCCTTCAAAAGCGCACACGAGTTTGGACGAGACGAGAGGAGGAGCGGGGAGGTGCCTGAGCAGACTGGAGACTGGACCGATTTACGCCGCCGAGGAACTTTGGTTGCACGCTGTGCCGCCCGCCTTCCAGGGCTGGCGGGGCCGCTAAATCGCCCGCTAGGAGCAGCTCATCCGGGTGCGGGAAGCGGCCCCGTAGCGCGACCCCACCGAATCCCCGTCGCTCGTCTGCTGCCTCTGTCTTTTATCATCCCAGCTTGGATCTCCATGTCCGACGTCGATTTATGAGATGAGATGACTCCGGATGAATACGTTATGCTGGCGGATCACGCAGGCGTCGCACTCGTTTCCACCAGACGCGACGTTCTCGTGGCCAAAGAATGGGTAGAAGAGTAGGTGTGTTGGTACATACACAAGTACATACATGACTATCGTTGATTTTATATCCCTCTCTCTGTTCGTGGTATTATACAGCCAGACCATGTTCGCATATCCTGGATGCTTGTAGGCCGTCGATTCCGCCGCCGCCCCATACCAAAGAAGAACTCTCCCAGAGTCCCCTGACTACGGTGCCTTCAGTCCATCTAGAGGCACCCACCCGCTCTTCTTCTCCTCGGATTCAACAACGGGCTTGAAGATCTCATCCCATGTCGACCTCTTCTCGAGTTTCTTCTCCTTCTCCTTCTCCTTCTCTGTGTCTGCCGCACCGCCACCCTTCTCCTCCACCTCGACTGCACCAAACACGTCTTCGTACTTGAACTCCTCCTTTACGCCGTACACCCTCACCGGTCGGTACCGCGCTTTGTCGTTCTCCGCCTTCCGGAATCGCCGGCCCTTGGCGCTGAGCCCGCGGAGCTTGCTCGTAAAGTCCCGGGCGAATGCTTTATTGCTGCTGACTTCTTTGTGCTGCTCCTCCTTCGGCGACAGCAGCAACTTGCGCCGCTTCTTGACCTGCTCGTACAGGCTCTTCGCCCGCTCTGGCCGGATCTCTTCGATCGCGTACTCTACCACCCACGAGTCCTTCGCGGCGAGTCGCTCGGGCCTCTTGACGTACTCGCCGTTGACTTTGTTTCGTATGGTCAGAACCATCCCGAGGAGACCGTCTTCTTCCGCGACGGAAGGCGGCGGCGATGCAGCCGCTGGCTGAGTTTCGGGCTGGGCCTCGGACTCGGACGGGAACTCGTGCCCGGCCTCGCCGGAATCGGCGTCTCCCGATTCGGGTTCCGATGCGGCCGCTGCCGATTCTTTGACCGCCGACGCCTTCGTGTGAGCCACCATCTCCGACAGGATCCTCTCGAACCTCTTATTCCTCGGCGCCTGCTCGACGGCCTCGGATGCCGCATCGCTGCCCTCAGCCGCCTCATCTGCACCTTCCTCTCGCGCTGGCGACGCTTCTATCTGTGCGGCCAGCTTGATAATTAGATCCTTGAGCGAGATGTTATCAGAGGGGAGAATCGGTTCAGCGGGGGGAGACCCGTCTGCCGTGTCGCCCTCCCTTGCCGTCGCCTCCAAGTCTTCCTGCTTCTCAGCACGAGCTTCGTCTTCTGCCATATCTGGGACCGCGTTGGCCACTATTGGGGAATCCTGTGGCTGCCGCGGCTGCTCCTGGACCTGCTCGGCCTCGCCGGAATCGCGGGCTTCTACCGAGCCCGAGTCTCCGCCCGCTTGCGCGTCCGCTTCAGACGAGGGGGGCGTGCCCTCCAGGCCGACTTCACTACTCTCTGCGGGGGGTTCCGGGGCCGATTCGGCGGGCTGGCCAATGTTTTCGCTGGTCGTCGTCTCAGGCTCGTTGCCATCACCATCTCGAGTAGCGGCGGCCGCGTCGCTTTCGCCGAGAGAGTTCCTATGAATGGTCTCGGCCGCCTTCTCCGTGTCGGTGCTCGTAACGGCCTCCAGGAGGGCGTCAACATAACGGCGCGTCTCCTCGGGCGACCTCGACCGGAGCAGTCCGCTCTGCTCCAGAGCATCTTCGATCATATCGCGGACGGCATCCACGCCCTGCGCCTCATTCTCTATCGTCTCCTCGACCTTCAGTCTCAAGGCCGCCCAGACGCTGCGGCTCTGGTCGTCCTGATTGGGGTCATCCTCGGCATCCTCTTCTTCCTTGGCTGGTTCCGCCTCGGCCTCGGCCTCGGCTTCGGTCTCCGCTAGCTCACCCTCGCTCACATCCTCAGACACCATACCGAGAATATCTCGTTCGAATGCCTCTACGGAGGCTCGGCTGGAGTTCTGGACCTCTTCGATCTCCTCCGGAGCGACTGGCTTGGCGAAGACATACATGAATGGGGCAGCATCGGACGGGCGCGTCTCGACGTGAAGCCGAAGGGAACGCCCGGGGAATTTCTCCACGGCCTTGTCCAGCACCGCGTTGAGCAGATGCAGGCTCAATTTGAACTCGTTATCGCCCAGCCTTTTGTCCTCCGAGCCGTGCAGCGCCAGGTCCATTTCGTTAATGCTGACGTACTGGAAGCCGAAGATGCGCTGCGTGTTGTGGAACGCTACAAAGATACCGTCCATGCGCCCCATGCGCACCTGGAGAGAGTACTTCAAGAAGGCAGAACGGATCATATCGTAGTACTCCCGCTCGAAGGATTCCCACTGCCCGATGCGGTTGCGAATCTCGTAGCCGAGTCCGCCGTGGAAGTCCTTGGCATCCATGCGGATAGACACCACTGCCCTGGTCTTGAGGTCGAACATGCCCGTGCCTGGCAAGCTCGGGTCGTGGGCGTCCAGCTGGGAGCGCATCATGAAGTCTTGGAAGGTCGTATAGTGGAAGGACTCCTCCGCGTTGCGCTCCTCGTCTGTCAGCTCGTGCGACTTGGTGACGCGGTACTTCTCAAAGTCCTCCTTGGACAGCGTCAGAAGCTTCTCCATAGACTTTCCTAGCATGCTCAGAATGTTGGCTGTGTCGAACTCCTTGTCTGCGTCGATGGCATAGACGCCGTCTCGCCAGTGCAAGAAGGTCGCGGCAGGAGCCCTGGTTATGCGGGTAAAGTTAAAGGACTCCGGTTGGAAGCTCCGCGACGTGTGAGCCGGGTTGATGGGGCGCCACGACGAGAGGAGGAAGTGGAAGTGGGACAGCATGCTGGTCATGCTCGAGGTGGACCCAGTGTACTTGCTCTTGTGCTCCGTCGCAATCGATATCAAGGTGGAATCCTTGGACGAGGTGACGTACTGTTTGAGGGCATTGAAGTCGAATTCCTTGATAGGCATGATCGTAGCCAGGTACGGATCGAAATTGTACACGCGCGAGCGCGGGTCTTGAAGATGATACACGCCCGGGTTGAACAAGGCCCTGTCCAGGCCGTACTGCAGCGGGGGCACCGACTTCTGGGATTTTTCCACGGGGTGCAGATGCAGATGCTTAGCATTGACCTTATTGACTCGGTATCGCGAGGAAGGCTTGAGGCCAAGTTCAGGTTTATGGCCGTGCTCGGCGGCGCCCGCAGGGGCGGACTTCTTTTTCGACGTCTTCTTCGGTGGCCGCGATGATTGCGATGCCGGTGGTGGAGATGGAGCTGGGCACTCTGTACCGTCACTGCGATCATCTTCCTTCGTGGGAGCGGGCTGCTGAGCACTGAGGACGGTCTTAAGGAGGCCCAGTGCGCTTGCAATCACTTCCACCTGGAACTGGGACGAATCCTTGCCGGGCTCGACACCCTTTTCCGAACGGCCGCCTGCCTCGGGCGCAGAGCCTTTCTTGGATGGCTGGGCCGCCCCCAAGACTGCTGGCTGGGACTGGATGTCCTTCAGCACGCTCAGCGTCTCCTTCCACAGCTTCAACTGTGGCGCATTGGAGGCCTTGGGCCGTCCCCGTTTCGACTTTGATCGTGTGCGCTTCGGCGGCGGGGGTTGGGAGCTGTACAGCCGGTCTTGGACAAGGCTTACAGGGGCCTTCGATGGCTGGCAGCCAGAACTCAACACGAGGAGGCATGAAGCACATAGCGGCGAAGGTCGCCGACCGAGGTGGCTGCCTCGGTTGCTTAGCGGAAGCATTGCGAATCGGACTCCTGCACGAGCAAGCCTTTGTACAAGAGGCGTATAATATTATCGAGGAGAGCTCGCCGTCACCGGTTTTCGTCTCCGAACCGTTCTTATGAGCGGCATTGTACCTGTGGTGTGCATCTGCCTCTACGACTGAGCGAGGCACAGATCTAAGAAAGTGGCGGTTTTTTGCCGTCGTTGAATTTTCACCGCCTTCGGCATGTCATTCTTCCGACCTAGGGGGCGCCCCACTTGAGGCAGGCCCGCACTACCTCATACCAGACATCACTAGCTGGGGCCCACGGCGGGGCCTGGTTGACCAAGGAGTAGCCTTGCGATGAAGACCAAGCCAGCCTGCTCAGCCGGACCCAAAAGCTATATCTAGTGAGCCTCAGTACAAGCCAGAACAGTTGGCCTGTTTATGATTATAACTCTTCTTTGCCGTAGGTGGGTAAGAATAGGTACTTCATCAAAAGCAAAACGCACAACGCGACAAGCAAGCAATTCCATGTTTCCGTCCCTGCCAGTTCTTCCTGTCTACCTTTCCGTCCGATAGTCCTACACAAGAACTAATCCCATCCATTCACTGTCAAAATCGGCATAGGATAGATAACGAAGAGACGAAACAGGTGTGGGGTATTTGCCATGAAAATACTTATGTAGGTGCATACCGGCAGGTAGGCTGCATCTCGAGATGCTAACCAAGCCAAACCCTTCGATGATCCCAAATGCTGGGCTCCCGTGTTCATCGCTCCCGGGTGAAAAAACGCCATACTCCTCCCCATAAGAGCCGTCCATGGTTACTAAGCCCCCCGTCCTGACCCGTTGGCACCGCTCTGCCTCAAACCCGCCCTGATGAGTATATGTGTGCGATCCGTTCCAAAACCGTTCTCAATAGAAGTTCTGTGTCCTCCACCAGGAGTCGTTCGCGAAGCGTGTTCCCGCCTCGCGTGCATTCCGCGCGTCTATATCGGCCCCCTGGACCTCGTAGGATTGCGAGAGCATGTGCTCCGCCACGCTCATCCATAGGAGGTTGCCAGACTTCTTGGCCTGTGCAGATGCTGCCTTTGCGCTCTTGAGCGCCTGGTCTCCTACCACGTTTTCGAATAGTCGGTATCGCATTATGTTCAGCGCGAGTGCCAAGCACTGTGTGTTATTCGTGGCTTGAGCCCCCTGGATGCTCAGTTGTATAAACCGCTTCACCTGTTGGACTGACAGCGCCGGGTTTGTGTCGATCATGGCCATGACGAGGTTGTAGGCCGTCCTAATCTCGGGGTTCCGATGCTCAGGACAGATCTGGCCAAGCTGCTCCACGATCGCCATCGCCTTGGAATCATCCTTGGTACCCTCCCCCTGCAGCATCAAGAGCCTGTTCATAGCAGCCAGTATAGACAGCTCCGACTTGACCAAGTCGTCTCCAGACGATAGGTCTCCCGCAAAGTTGTCCAGGGCAAACCGCGGGTCATTGAACACTCGTAATGCGTCTTCTAGGTTGCCGGCCCCTTGCTTGTGACACCCACTGAGGTACAAAGCAAAGAGGTGGAGCGTGCTGTCCGTCGTCTGCCTAACTATCGGCCCCAACTGCTGGAGGCAGTCTCTGACCTTGCTCCACTCGCTTCGGGTGGCCAAGGAGAACCCGGTTATGATTAGCAGATAGGCGCTAATGTTTCCGCGCCAGGACGCCTGGCGAATTGCCTCATTCAGCGAGGTCGGCGCGGTGGAAGACGCCCCTGCGGCTGTTTAAGAAAATACGAATCAGCACTCCTCTCTCCAACATGGCAAAACTAGCAAAATTCATTTCGCGTGGCTTACGGGACCCAAGCATCCTCAGCGCTTCATTCCAATATTCAATACTCTTGTCACCGTTCGGTAAATTGGATGGCTTGTACACCATAGCTAAGCCGCTGAACGTGTAACTGGAAAAAAGCGTTAGCGCAAGTAATGCTCTTAAGGGTAAGAGAGAGTATCTGTTCTTACCCCATGACGAATGCCTCAATCTTGTTGAAACTCGCCAGGACGAGGTAGTCACACTCGTCGTCTCCTGGACGAAGAACGGCACTGGTGTCTTGACTGATCGTGCTAGGGACGGATACGTGCTTGCGTAGAGGCAAAAGCAGCTCCGACGAGTCCCCTTTCCATAGAGGAGAGTCCTTCAACTCATCCATGCGAGCCTGCAACGCGGGCAACTTGTCTAAGGCCATTTTAGGGTCCTTTTGCTGTAGGGTGCAGGCAAGATCCAGCAAGAGGACTAGCACGTCAAGCTGAGGGATGTGGACGGACGGATCCAGCTGGTGTTTCGCCGCTTCGGCAATGCAAGTCTGAATCCGTACGATGGTGTCGTCCCGTACTGTCCTGAGATGTGCAAGTCCCTCTAACAGCGAGGCGAAGACACAGACCGCTTTATCGCCTCTTTGCGTGGCCAGAGCAGCTATGCCGCGGAGGTTCTCCAGAGCATGAACATCAGTGGGGTTTCCGCTTTGTAGATAGAACGATGCCTTCAGGAAGCGGAAGGCGTAGATCCAATACGGTTGCTTGTATCTATCGAGGAGGGTTAGCTCAGCTGTGAGACGTCACGGCATTCCATAGAGCTTCCTTAAAGAAAGGAGGAAAGAAAAGGGGGGGAGGGTTCGTACGTGGAGCACTCCGAGATGTGTCCATCCAAGGCAATCAATGCAGCTCTCCGATTCCTCCGAAAAAGAGCTTTCATCGAATGAAACTGGACGTAAAGCTTGAGGTCGGGGAATCGGTTCTATAGACCTCTCGTCAGAAAAAAGGTCAGCAATCGGGAGGGGGGAAAGGTCAACTAACCCTCTCGCAGAGAGCAATAGCATTATGCAGCGATGTCTCGGCCTCCATGAGATTTTCCGTCTCCTCGCTAACCATAGCCGCATAGCGAAGCCTGATAATCACGCTAGCACGTGGGCTGAATCTGTCCGAATTGGATGCCGCCTCGAGACAGCCCAGACCCGTGGCAAGCAGCTTGTGATATTCACGCAGTAAGCCCGCATTCCTCGTGAGCGCCAGTTTCGGGAGCGTCGCATGAGCGGTGGAGAAGCAATCTTCGGCTATGCAGACGAGGAGGGAAGGCGTGTCGAATAAGCTCTTCGTGGAAACGGTGGGCGACTTCGAAACGATACCTGAGCCCGGCTTGTTCGAAATCCCATCCAGCTTTTGCACAGAGCCATGGGATGATATACGGCCCGCGTGGTTAGATCGAGGGCTCTTCTTCGAGCTGGGCTTCGGGCTGGGCTTCGAGCTGGGCTTCGGGCTGGGCTTCGGGCCGGGGTTCGAGCCTGAGCTCGGCTTAGGCTTCGGGCTGGGCTTCGGGCTGGGCTTCGGACTGGGCTTCGGGCTTGCAGCTTGGGGAGCTGGCTGCTGCACACGCTGTACGGAGGGAAGAGGAAGAGGGGGTGGCGGCATCGGTTGCATCGGTGGCGTCGGTGGCATCGGCTGGGTTCGCTGTAGCTGCGGAAGCTGGTGCTGAGGCAACTGGAAGTTGGCGTTCAGGGGCGCTATCGGTGGGATGACTTGCGACGCGTGTTGATGCTGCGGCTGCGGGGGGATGTACTGTGCAGGCGGAGGTAGATGCAGATGCTGCTGGTATTGCTGGTGTTGCTGCTCCTGCTGCTGATGCTGCTGCTGCGGATGTTGTTGCTGCTGCGGATGTTGTTGCTGCGGCGGATGTTGCTGCTCCTGCCGCTGATGCTGCTGCTGCTGACGTTGCTGCTGACGTTGCTGCTGACGTTGCTGCTGCTGCTGCTTCTGTTGCTGTTGCTGCTGCTGCTGTTGCTGCTGCTGCTGCTGCTGCTGCTGCTGCAGCTGCTGCATACGTTGCTGCTGCAGGTGTTGCTGCAGGTGTTGCTGCAGTTGTTGCAGCTGTTGTTGCTGCTGGTGTTGCTGTTGCAGGTGTTGCTGCTGCAAGTGTTGCTGCTGCAGGTGTTGTTGCTGCAGGTGTTGCTGCTGCAGGTGTTGCTGCTGCAGATGTTGCTGCTGCAGGGGTTGCTGCTGGTGTTGCTGCTCCTGTTGCTGCTGCTCCTGTTGCTGCTGTTGCTGGTGGTGGTGGTGTTGTTGCTGCTGGCGTTGCTGCTGCTGGTATTGTTGTTGCTGATGCTGCTGCTGATGATGCGGATGCTGCACATCAGATGTGCCATCGTAGCTACGATGTAGAGGATGGACACCAGAAACCGTAGGGTATGCGGCGCGCTGTGGTTCTATGCGAGGCAGAGGCTGAGGCTGGAATGGCTGCTGGTGCTGATGTTGGGAATAGAGACCAGGAGTTGGCATATACCCAACAGCGTTTGGCTGATGCTGTGGGTTCGCGGGGGGAAGGTGCGATTGCTGCAGCGGCGGCAGCAACGGTGGGTTGGCGTTGGAGTAGAACTGATATGGGGATGCGCCAGCGACGGGCTGTTGGCCATTGTAGGCCTGCCCCTGAGGCAGAGCGCCTCTATAGCTCATCGCCACCGGAAGGCGAGAACGGCGGTTTGATTCCTGCGAGCCAACGCCTGCCCTTCGCACATCGCAGTCAAGATCAGACTGCGACGCTGCCTACCTTGCATTGTGCAGATAAGAGGCGCTGGGGCGGCAAGCAGCAGCGGCAGAATCCTTTAGACGCTGGCCCAGTCACCTGGCAGTTGTTGGCGCCGGCCACCACCTGTCATCCATTCCTGACGGCCCGTCAGGTGCGGGAGTCTGAGCCGGCACGAATGCGCGAATAATAGTGGGGAATAGGCAGGAGGATATTCACTGACTACGTACCTAGGTGGGCTTATGCATCCAGCTCCAAGCAGCTTCGATCCCAGAGTCAATAGGCGCAATACCAAGAGAAATGTTACCAAGCTGTTGTTATTTTGAAGTCATGCATACTTTTGCCCACAGGCGACCTGACCTTGATTCACATCGATATATGGCTGCTAAATAATTCTGGCCCCTAACATTACCGCCGCCACCGCAAATCCAACAGGACTTCCGAGGTAGGCAGCAAAGCAGCAGCGGGGCTTCTCGAACCGCGGAATCGCCGATCGTACCAGGTATTCGACGTCGTATAAAACGTTGCGCATGTAGCCGTCTGCTCTCTGCATACCTAGTAACAAACACGGAGTAGGTAGCTTCGGGCTCTTCTGCTTAGCCAGCCTTCAATCATTGGTCGCTTTCGCTTGCTCTCTAGATTCGTTTGCCCTCCCCGTATGCTGCTTCCATCCGGTTGTCAGTCCCTTGTACTTGCCCTGAGTCATCGCCGACTCACCCTATAGGCGGGCGACCCTCACTAAAGCAGAAATGGACTGGTTCGGGCGGGCCAAGATTACCTTCACAAGCGCGGCTTCACCGGTAAGCCTGTGCAGGAGAGAAGATGGGTCCGAGACGAACCTGCTCCAAGTGTGCGAGCAGAGTACGCCGGTCTGCCAGCTCAACCCGCTCCTGTTCAACGGCCATCTCCAGACGGCATGGACCGTCGTGCAGGCCCACGGCCCTCCGGTATACTACCGGAGAAAGATCTTCGATTCCGAGCACGGCACCTACCCAGGGAGCTTTGCGGTCGACTTCGCGGTCGACCCGCACGAGGACACGGATGAGGCGCTCCCGCCGCGTACCACGTACTTCTCCGAGGCGGCGTTCAAGAACATCGCATCGGACGACACCCGGCCCATGTTGGTCGTCCTGCACGGCTTGTCGGGGGGCTCTCACGAGGTGTATCTGAGGCACTGCATCGCACCTCTTCTCACCTCCCCCGACGGGCAGAAATGGGAGGTCTGCGTTGTGAACTCGCGCGGCTGCGCAGGCAGCACCATCACCAGCGGCGTCCTGTTCAACGCACGGGCGACATGGGATGTCAGGCAAGTTGTGAACTGGATCCGGAGGACATTCCCCAACCGGCCTCTGTTCGCCGTGGGATTTTCCCTCGGCGCAAATATCATGACGAACGTGAGTTGTAAAGGCTCATGAACAAAGAGTGTCGAATACCTGATGGCTGACTGACATGCACTGCTGCGCTGCCCGCTGCAGTATGTCGGAGAGGAGGGTGCCAACTGCCCCCTGAAGGCCGCCGTTGTCGTCGGAACGCCGTTCGATCTCATGGTAGCAAACAAGATAATGCAAAGGTCGTGGCTCCAGAGGGAGGGCTACCAGCGGGTCATGGGGAGTACGTGCCCTTGAGCTCTCAGCCCTGGAGAAGTATATGACTGACGCCGACGACCTAAATCGGATCGATGTTTCACTGCAGCCGCCATGAAGCAACTTATTACCCGGCATAAGGACGTCCTGCTCCAACATACCGAGTTAGACTTCGACCGCATCCAGAAGATCACGTATCTATTTGAGTTCGACAGAGAAGTCCAGTGAGTCAACTCCTTACGACTTGCTCGTAGTGGAATCCCCACAGCTAAGTTATAAAGGTGCGCGACATGGGGCTATCCAACTGAGGAGGCGTACTACCGCGACGCATCCTCCGCCGAGTCCGTGTTGGCCATCCGCATACCCTTCTTCGCTATCACGGCAGCGGACGACCCGGTGAGTTCCCTCCTGCCGCATCTCGTTAGACCGTTGGAGATGCCGGGGGATAGCGGCATTCATCGGTTGGCAGGCAGTCTCGCCTAACACGATCCTACATTACAGATCTCCGTTCACGAATGCGTCCCCTACCAAGAGTTCAAGCAGAACCCGTACACGGTCCTCTGCACTACTTCATTGGGCGGCCACATCTCCTATTTCGAGATCGGCGGCGGCCGCTGGTATGTAAAGCCCGTAAGTCGTCCTCCTTTCCCCGGCTATCTTTCAGCTGCTTATATGCAGGTATACACACCGCGCAGGTTACGAACTTCTTGAGGCGGATGGCCTCGGAAATCAACCTGGACCTCAATAGACCGGAAGCCAACGGCAAACCAGCCGGGACAGCCTCTCAGCATCACGGGGCGAACTACGATCCCATGAGGCGAAAGATGGAGATACGCTGGGAGTAATCGGCGCCCTACGCCTGCCTAACGAGCTACGCTTATGTGACTTAGAATAGAGTTAAAGGACGGGCTGCCCGCTCACCGTGGGCTCCAGAATGTTCTTGCTTATGGTATAGACTGGGTATCTAGCTTCATCGTTCGTACATTTCTTTCCCCTTAGCACTAGAGCCGTTCAAACGCACACTTCCACGCGTCAAACCAATCCATGCGCTATGCTCTTCGTATGAAGGCGGTTATTTTCTTATCTCAACAAGGATTTCCCCCCTACTCCCATAACCGGCCAGCGCAGCATCATGGCTGACGTTGATTGCTCCATACCCGCCGTTTCCCCAAGTCAAGAGGCGGTGCTTTTGCCGTGACATAAAGGGGTGTGGTGTCGCCGCCTCGATTTATCTTAATGGGCCTTCGACTTCCCCGCAAGGACCCCTTTGGCGGCGACATGACCTCGTCCCCGGTCCATGGACAGCATAGACGTATCCATGGACTGCAAAGATCATAAGCCCCGGACTGGTCGATCATGGCAGAGCTTTGTTCGAAGCAGCAGCACAGACAGCCGCTCAGTCCTGAGCAAACGACACCCTCTTCTTCTTCTTGGTCTTCGCCGCCTTGCCAGCCCCTGCATCGTCCACGTCGTCGATGTCGTCCGCCACTGCGGTCGTCGCGTCGGACGATCGGGTCCGCTTCCGCTTCTTGCGCAGCGACTCCTTCGTCTCGTCGAGCCTCGCCTTCCGCTCCTCTTCCTTCTTCTCGGCCTCGATGCGCCTAGCCTCGCGGATCTCCTCCATCTGTCGCGCCTTAATCATCTTGGACTCTATCTGGCCCTCCTTCTCCGCTTGGACCATGGCTAGGATAGTGTTCATGCTCTCCTGTGATTCACGCAATCCCCAATTGTCAGCGACACACTCCGTAGACTCCCGGCCACAACGGTAGAGACAGTATATACGCACCGGATCATCCACGAAGATCTTGCCCTTCTTCTTGCCCTTGGGCTTCTGCACCCCCACCGGGGTAATCATGTTCAGTTTGGGGATGTCGAGCTCCTTCTCGCTGTAGACCTTCTTCTTCCGTTTCTTCAGAAGTTCTGATAGGATGGGCCGGCCCTTGATCTGCGGGATCGGTACTTTGCTGCTTTTGACCTGCTTTTTGGACTTGACGATGCCACCGAGCTGGGGATTCCGAGCCGCCTTGCTGCCTTTGACACCAGACTTGCCAGCGGCATGCTTGTTCTTTATGGTTTTTGTCCGTGATGGCGCCATGATTATCTGGTCGTAGCTAGAGCGGCTAGCCACCCTAGTAAGAGATAGACAGAGGTGGATGTATGGATTGGGGCAGAGAGAGAAATTAGTTTGTTGGGCGGCACGGCAGGTAGGCGAATGTGCAAAGCAAGTAAGTATGGCTGGCCGATCGTAACGAAAAGAGTTGCTAGATTTTTTTGAACTTTTGGGTGAGGGGAGCCAAATCAACAGGGGACTTAGACTAGCGGCAAAGCTATAAGTGGAGTCTGGCAGGCACATGGCAGGCATCACCCAGTGGGTTTCAATCGATCCTGCGGGGTCATCATATCGCTATCAGTGGTTCGCCCCAAAAATCGCGACAATTTGCGACTGAAGGAAACGGATTCCCAGTCATCCAAGTACATTATTTCGAAGAACAACTCGAGCCACCCATTGATCCCCCGGACCTGCCTGAATTGGAGGAAGTCTAGCATTAAAGGAATCTCCTTCAGTTTATTCTATCGATTGTCTTCAGAAAATGGCAGTCTCTACAGCAGACGCCCCGCCTCGGTGGGCAGCGCTGAGTCGGGATACCAACGAGACGAGCATCCAGCTCGCGCTCAACCTAGACGGAGGCGCCTTTCCGCCGGATACCGACTCTCGACTAAATGCCAACGGCGCCGACGGACACGCAACGCAGTCGAGCAAGTCGCAGACGATAAGCATAAACACGGGCATCGGCTTCCTGGACCACATGCTCCACGCCCTGTCCAAGCATGCGGGGTGGAGTCTAGTCCTGGCCTGCAAGGGCGACCTGCACAGTCAGTCCAGTCCACTACCACCTTCGCATGCTGGAGACGACAGCGCATGAAGAGAGGGGTAGAACAGAGCACTGATATCCTCCTCTTCCTCTCTGCTGCAGTCGACGACCATCACACAGCCGAAGACGTATGCATAGCGCTCGGAAGCGCCTTCCACAAGGCCCTCGGTGGGGCGGCGGGCATCGCGCGGTTCGGGTCCGCATACGCACCGCTGGATGAGGCGCTCTCCCGGGCGGTGGTGGACATCTCGAACCGGCCGTACAGCGTGGTCGACCTGGGCCTGAAGCGTGAGAAGATCGGCGATCTCAGCTGTGAGATGCTGCCGCACTGTCTGCAGAGCTTCGCGCAAGCGGCGCACATCACCCTGCACGTCGACTGCCTCCGCGGCCAGAACGACCATCACCGGGCTGAGAGCGCGTTCAAGGCGCTCGCGGTCGCCGTGCGGCAGGCTACGAGTCGGGTCGCCGGCAAGGAGGGCGAAGTCCCTAGCACGAAGGGCACGTTGAGCGCCTAGGTTGCTATTAACGATGGTGCTTGGATAAAGCTAGGCGTCATCTGCGTCTCTTCTGGTCCCGACCAAAACTGCCACCATGTAGGTAGCTACCGCACTGCTAGAAGCTCATCGAGATTAGTAGTCATCGCCATCCACGTCGATTTCGAGCCGCTCGACTAACGTGAACTAAGCCGCTCTAGCTCTGGAACTGGTATGCAATTTGGCTTCATGGGAGCACAAACATGGCATGGGCAGGATATCATCAAAAACGGTAACATAAAAGGAAGGGTAGAGGGCATCAGGCTGCATACCTAGAGCTGGAGAAATCCTCCTCGGCAGAGAGAACGAGATGCGGAGTTGTACGGAGTAGAGGTCAGACAGCGGGCGATCCTCCTACCCCACATCAAGGACGGAGTGGAAGTCCGTAATTTGACGTAGAACAAGACAGAAGGGGAAAAAAGTAAAAACAAAATAAACTCGGCCTTGTTCTTCGTCGTACACACCACCTTCTTTTCTCAGTATCTTACCCATTGAAGTTGGCTGTATCCCGGCGTTCCATCTTTAAACGAAATCAGGCCAATCAAAGCTCCACTTTCCCCAAGGAGGGTTTTCGGGCACGTTACTTGCTCGCCGCGCTGCTTACGAGTACCTACTCTTAAACAGGCATCGTATGAGCGATCGGAGACAGCGCCGGACCGGGCCAAAATAACGTGCAATAACTGCATATAAGTCTGGTAAGTTCTAGACGAAACAACGAAGTCACTACACGTGAGTAAAACGGCAATGGCATAATCCCTATACGAGTTAAGAAATCTAAGGATTGACAAGAGAAAACCGAACAAGAGCCAAAGAAAAGAAGATGCGAGCTCACGATGCCATGAACGATGAGGACGCCGTCGAGGGCGCCAAGGAAGCCGCGAGGGGCGCGGGCTACGGCGCGCTCAAGTACGGCGTCGTCATGGCTGTGCTAGGGGCGGTCGGGTACGCCGCCTCCCCCGTCTACCGGTCTCTGACGGTACAATTTAAAGTGTATGTTTTTTTTTCTCTTCTTTTCATCTTATTTTTCACCTCTGGTCCATCCGCGATCCGCTCGTTCGAATCGGCGGGCGGATAGCGTGCCAACATAGTAACAACTGGATTCCCTCTTTAGCTACATCCAGATGTCCGGTATGGTCTTCGGCAGCATGATCGAGTCAGACCGCCGGATGCGGGCCTACGAGACGCGGGTGAGAGTAGAGCGGCGCTTGGCCAAGGATAAGGCAAAGTGGGAGGCTTTCCAGAAGGAATATGGCGAGCCTAGGGGCAATCATAGGAACAACGAAAATGACAAATGAGGGCAGTAGCTCTCGATATTTTCTGTACAATAGACAACAAGACCGGTTCGGGACCTTTGTGCGTTTATCGAGAGAAAAAAAAGCTAAGAACGGTCTTTTGCTCCCCCCTCCCTCCTGACATCTAGCCACCGGACGCCTCGCCATGCCAGAAACAGAAAAAAGGATTCAAATAAGAGGCTACATGGGATCCAACCGCGAGCTGCCGATAGGCTACTTCTTGGGCGCCTCGAAATTCTTGGGGTTCATATTGAGCTTACAGAGGCGCGCGACGCAGCCGCTGAGCTGCAGCAGCGTCTGGACGCCCTCGAGGATCTTCATATGAGTAAAGCCGATTTCCTTGATGAACTCAAGCTTGGAGTGCTCGCTGAGGGTGTCCATGGACTTGGTGACCCTGAACATAGTGCTGATGATGTCGTGGCTCGAGTAGCCGAGATCCCAGAGCTCGCGCAGCGTGTCGAGCGCGGCGTCGATGTTGCCCTCGTAGCACGCCTTAAGCATGGCCTGGACCTTGATCGGGTGCGGGCTGTCGACGACCTTGAAGACGTTGTCGCCCGACACGAAACCGAAGCCCGCCCATGTCGACTGCAGGTTGTTGATGGCCTGCCGCATGTCGCCCTCGGCGCTGAACACGAGCGCCGCGAGGCCGTCATCGCTGTACTTAACACCTTCCGCCTCGATGATCTGCAGCAGCCGCTTGACCACCTGCGCGTCCGTCAGCCGTGCGTAACGCAGAATCGCGCAGCGCGACTGCAGTGGCTCGATGATCTTGTTGGACTGGTTGCAAGCAAACGCGAAGCGCGTCGTGTTCGAGTAGATCTCCATCGTCCGCCGCAGCGCCTGCTGCGCGCCCGACGTCATGCTGTCCGCCTCGTCTAGGATCACGAGCTTGTGTCGCCCCGCCGGCAGCGTCACCTTCTTCTGCGCGAAGCCCTTGATTCGGTTGCGGACCACGTCGATGCCTGCCGAGCCCGTCCCGAACGGGACCTCACTTAGCGCCAAGCTTCCCATCTCTCCCATCGATGTTCCCGCACCGCGGCTTCTAGAGTAGTAACTCGAGACAGGGGACTACGCACCTCGCTCGTCGCTGGCATTCAGTTCCAACACGGCCTCCTTATACGCATCTCCCAGTAATTGCCTGGCCAGACACAGCACGCTAGTCGTCTTTCCTATACCTGGCATGCCAGATATGATCATGTGTGGCATGTTGCCCTCTTTTGCAATGATCTTGAGCCGCTCGATCGTCTCCGTATTTCCCACCACATCGTCGAGGAAGACGGGCCTGTATTTCTCGACCCTATTCGCACAATCGTGATTAGCTTATCTGAGACATCCAAGAAGGTCGCTTTAGGATGAGCAAGAGGTTGCCTACCATGGCAGTTCCTGGCTAGGTGCTCCCTGGGAAGGTCCCGACAGCGCTTTCTTTACGGCGGCCGTGGAAGACTCGCCCTTCGTTTCCGCTCTTGCAGCAGGCATTGTGGATGATCTGAACTAAGTGGGAGGAAGATCCGCGTTGTGAAATAATTGAAAGTTGGGATTCTTCCTGGATAGGTGGCCCGGTGGCCGAGAATCGAAAAGCACTTAACGCGACCTATTAGTTGCAAAGCGCGACCTGCCGACGCGTTCAGCAGCTTTTTTGGTGGGGTGAAAGCGCCTGTGCCGAAATGCGCTAACCCAAATAAGGCAATAACCTCCTGCCTCGACACAACCCTCGAGGATAGAGTTGCATCACTCCAAGGTCAGAAAAGGAAGACTCATCCATATCTATGTAAGTGCAAGTAGGTACTGTATCATCCAATATCAAATAACGCCATATGAAATGAGGATCGGGAACCCCTAGAAGCTCAAGGCTGAATATCGCCATGCGCTTCGTCTTGTATGGAAGTAGGTACTCCGTCCCGAGAGACACCTCACTGGCAGATAGGCGCCTAAGGTGCTCTAAAAACGGTCCACGTCAAATATTCCGCATCGCAATGGAAGTATGTATATAGGAAGGTATCTATCATTTCGAAGATACGAAACCCGATATTTCTTAGCTAGCTCTTATGAATAAATTGCAACCCGCTCATTCACGCCAGAAACGCCCCTATCTTGGCCAGCCCCGGCCTACCACCACCAAGAATTCGCCATGAAACAAAGCATGCATCATTATATATAAGTAAGTATGCAGGAGATGACATCTCCTCCACAAAGTGCTGATCAGTATTATCAACACTCCAGACGGTAATGCAGGTCGATAGCAAACCGTCCAAGCCGTCTGTCGACAGGAATTAACAATGACACAGACAGATACAGAACAACCCGGCAGCCCGGCTTCCTCAATCTTCCGGCAGTGGCGACATCAATGGGCTCTTCATCCGTGTCGGGCTGCCCGCCCGGCTTCGGCGCCCCGCATTCAACATTTGGAGATGCGCGGGGGCGAGCCTGTCGCGGCTCTCCGTCCGGACGACAAGCCCGCTCCGGTCGATAGCCGAGCCTAGCCACACATCATCGAACCTTTCGACGTTCAACTGCGGGGTCGCCAGCCCGGATGACCGTGCTAGGCGGGATCCCTCGCTGCTATCGGAGTGGTCGTTCTCGTCCGAGTCAATATCGCCAAGCTCGAACTGGTCCGCGTCTCCTTCCTCCATGACGCGATCGTACTCCCTCGATGAACGGCCGAAGAGTTTGCTGGTGAGAACCGACAGACCGCGGCCGGCTTTCCTTGGACTACCGGGTCTTCGTGGCCGCCGGAAGAGGGAGTTGACCTTGCTGTAAAGGCGAAGCCTCCTCTCTTTCTTTCTGAATATGAAGCCGAGGAAGAGAAGAGCAAGAAGGAACAGAAGAAGGCCTGACGTGGACTTCTCCCTCGCTTTCTCTAGGATATCATCCGCAGCATCACTCCAGTCGTCGTCGTCGTCATGCTTAAACGGCTCCCAGTGGGATCCAGCAAAGTGGAAATCGGGCGGGACGGTATCGTCTCGGAGGTTGCTACCGAACCCGACGGGGAGTTCCTTGTTTCCCCTCGGCGGCACCTGACCAGACGCATAGAGAACCATCTTGCCCAGCGTCCAGCTGAGATCGATGCCGTCGATCTTGTTCACAGGCCGAAAGTGGTCCATGAAGCCCTGCTCTTTCGCATTCTCTAATGCCCCCTTCGACACGTTGACGGAGGGAAGCTTCTCGAGTCCGACCCTAGGAATGCCGATACCATCGTGCAGGACGTTGATCACCCACGAGGCCTTGAAGCACGCTTCCCGCGCGTACTGTAGCTTTTCGTCATGGTCCTCCTTCTTCCGCGTACTGATACTAGTCTCGATGCCGTCCCACCGCTTGTTGCAGAAGGCCTTGACTTTCCTTTGATACGTGCTGAAGTCGTATGCTGTATCGTCCTTCTCCCCAAAAAAGCCCAGAGTCGAATGCCAATACTCGGACACTCCGAGGAAATGGTTCACGTCGAAGTCGATGGCGGGTACGGAGTCGTGGATCAAGCACGGCTTGTTTTCCGGGCAGGGCTTTCCCTGGCTGAGGAGGGGTCTCGTGTCTAGCAGACATCTTGAGAAATCTCCCGTACCCAGAAGAGTCAGATTCCCTGCTTGGATGATACCGTCGCTGGGACTGCCTTCCAGCGTTGTCCGCAGTCCCCTGGGCATGCAAGGATCTGGTATTTCGCGGTCCTCCTGTGCGTCGTAGTGGTCTTGTAGGGATTTGACATAGGACTGGCGGGCCTGGTTAACGCCGAAGCCGAGCCAGGAAGCCGTGAATACTCTGTGTTCCGAAGGTCGGCCGTCCATTGTCCGCATGCGTACCAGCTTGAGACTATCGTGGTGCCTTTCGGCCTCCGTCGCGTTGGGCGCAAACGCAATCTGCGCAGACGCGCCGCCCATGTCGAGGAAGCCGTACGTGTGGTGGTTCTTGCCGTGGTTGTGCGCCTCCGGGTGGTCAAAACCTCCAAGTAGATAGTTGGCAGCGATCCAGCCGTACAGGCCCTCAGTCTCGCCCTCGATAACTTGGACGTGCAGGTCGCAGTCGGGGAGCGAGAACTCGGTATTCTGCCGGAGGTACGCGCAAATCTCACGCAACAGAGCGGTCTGCTGCAGGCGTGGGAGCAGCCGCATGCCGGCCGTGGCCATCAGGAAGATGGGTGTGTCTTTGACTTTATCCTTAGGGATGATGCCATGCGCATGGTCTACTAGCGACTGGAGGTGCTCCGGCCCAACGTCGGTAGGCCTTTCGCCGAAGGTCGACACGCCAGGGTGTATCTTCTTGATCCATTTTCCTTTTGTCTCCAATCTGGGCAAACTATGCAATTCTTCTTTCGAAGCGCCTTTGATAGCTTTTGCGGGGTCGTCCCAGCGGTAGATGTGTAGTCGCGTCCCCGAGGACCCGGCGTCGAAGATGACGCCGAACCGCCCTGTAAGTACAAGGAGAGATAACGGTTAGAGCTTCATTGGCAACAGCAACAGACAGGCTTTTCCGACGACGAACATTTGTGACCCATGGGATAAGACAGCTATTGGCTTGCGGCAGCGATGCGCAACAATGCGAATTGGCCTCTCCTCGAGAAAATCCACTCCGGCGGCCGAAGAGGTCCAAATGGGCCGAGTAGGGAGGCCGCAGCGCGGAGGTGGGACAGTCGTCACGGTCGCGAATACATGGAACTTGGACAGAAGGGTATCCCCGTGAAATGCAGGAACGGGAGCAGCCGCGCGCGCGACTACCTTGGCAGAATTAAAACCGTGAGGAGTTCGAGATCGGATTAAAGGTGTAAAACACGCAAGAAGGGGAGGGAAGAACAAAGGTGGAGCGAGCGACGACGAAGGAATGATAAGGCTTTGATTGGCACCTTAGGGAGGGTAGGCCAGAAAACGAGAGGAGCGGTTGATTAGAACTGGTACGTTGATCGAGGCTGAGAATTGATGGCGATAAGGAAAATGTATATATCGAAATTACCGGCGTGTTGCTAGCAAGGTACGCAAGCTTGCTCAGCCGTCCGCAGCGCGCATGACGTGACCCGCTAACTCCTGCTACCTCCCCTGAGATTTCCAGTTTTCTCACGCCAGTTCCTTTTTATAGGATTGTCCCTGTTGTTCTTTGGCGGCGTTGGCCAGGGGTTGAAGATGGGGGGCCAGAATCCGCTTTTGACCTCTAAGGCGCCACATCATTGGTGCTGCCAGCTTAGCCAGCAGTGGAGCTGGATGTCTCATGGCCACTAGGCCGAAGCAGGCATTTCAAGGTTTGACGGTAGGCGAGTCGACACTGCAACCGGGGGCTTAACAAGCGTTAGCGGGGCAACAGTGTCGAATCCGTGGCTCCACACGCCATAGATGCAGGCGGCTCCTCCACTCGCACTGTCCAGCAGCGGATTCCCGTTAAGCATCCCCCTCGTCAAGCCGAGCCCTGCGCGATGTGCAGCCAGTGACGCGTAATAGCGCATGCGGCTCGTATTCAGCTATCATGCAACCACCATCACACCCGAGCCTCCCATCGTCTGTTCGCGGTCACCAAGCATCGTACGGAGGACAAACGAACAGAAAACGAGATTCTTGAGAGGGGTCAACTCCGACATCGCTTAGCTGCTGCGTTGCCCCGACTTTGCCACGGAGGAGTTGTAATGCTCGGTCGGCTTCTTTTCCCTTTCGTGGGGCACAAGTAGAGCTAGCAGGTGGCGGGATTGATCTACAATGTCCATGTGTATACTTCGTCGGTGATAGCAAGGGGCGGCCATCCAAACGATCCAGTTAGGTTCGACCCCAACAATGGCTAACAACGGCTACGAGGTGATACGCGGTAAATAATCATGCGGCTCACGGCGGCACTTCACGCAGCGGACAAAGACCGAGACACAGACCAGATCGGCATTTTGGGGTCGCACGGTGGCAGCTGGTACTCGTTGCTACGGATTCAGAAAACGGCAGGCATTGCTCTATAATCTCACTTCGTACACTACCTACGGCATCGGCCTCCAGGAACAGAATTGAACTATGCTCATCATCTAGACAATAGTTCCCATTTCCCGACAAGCCAACAACCTCACGGCAGTTCAGCCCGTCGTCTCCCAGCAGTAGCTCGCACCTCCTCTCCACCTCGCGTTGCACGCGTCCAGGTACACAGATGTTCCACTACACGTCGGTGTCGCCGGCAAAAGCCTAGATACCTGCGGCCATATGCCTTCCAACTACTCATCGATTTTAGCCCGGAATGAGTTGCCGAACACCACTCCCCATCGCCGGGTGTTAATCGGGAGGCTTCCTTCGATGTCAGCGGCTGTCGGTGCCACTGCCCACGGGTGGGAATTCAAAGCTTCGCCATAGTTGCCTAGCTTACTCAGATCAATGCTCTGGACGGAGGGCTGAGGTGTAGCAAGTCGATACTCTCTTGGATGATGAAACCCTGGAATCTCACCAGAGCATACTAGCCCTCGCTCCGATCCGTTGGTTGGCTGGACAGGTAGCTTGCTGAGAGTATCTGTGGCGTGGTCCCTAGCGTCCAAGAGACGTCGAGCACTGCTTGACCCGGAACTGGTCTCTCTTCTCCCACAGCAGAAAGGGAGGGGCATGCGTAACATTTGGAGACTGCTCAACCCACCCGTCTCAATCCTGTGGTGATTGGGTGCGGCCGTAGATCCTGATCTGGGTCTGTGATCCATGCCAGTCCTCTGAGGCCGGTAAACTCGAGAGCGCTTAGGCATCGCGAGTGCACTCGACGCTCGATGCCTTTCTTGCTTTCTTGTCGAGAATGACGAAGTCTTGTACTCCCCAAAGACGACCGCTAGTGCAATAGTGGGTGAGGGGTGAGGACCGTAAGCAGTAGAGAAATCCTGTGATGGAAACATGGGCGCTTGTCAGGAATCTGAAAACACGTGTCTGCGATGCCTCCCAGGTATGTTTTTACTCGGTTTAGGAGTCTTTATTTTGACTTCCGCACAACCTCTTTGTTGACGGTCCGAAAAGGGAACACGGCGGACATACCGGAGACCATACGGAACACAGGACAATGGATTTCAGAGAATATTCAATGAGTAAAAGGGAAATGGCGACGAGAAGGGGATGTTGCATGCTTTAATAATGTCCGTCCGGTGGGCGGTGGAATTCGTCTCGAAAGCGGCTGTGGTATAAGGGATCCCGGCCGAAGTAGGCTCTCGCAGGTGGGTAGTCATTAGCCCTGCGAGGAGTGCCTTCATCTTTTGGCTCCGGTTTCTTGGGAAACTGGGGATCCGGTGGGCGTCGATAGCCTGATTGTGTAAGTAAACGCCTATCTATGCCGCTAGATTGCCGTCCCTCCTGGAGTCATGAAGCTCACCTCCGTACCCTCCGTATTCCCTCGGAGGCTCCTCATGATACACGTCATGGATGTAGCCCAGCCATCTCTTTTGCGTTCCTATATCTGGGTCTGAAGTATCGTGCAAGTCGTACCCAGTAAGGTTGGGGGTCCTTTAAGTGTCACGGAAAGGCCGTCAGCCGTGGATTAGACCTGAGGGTGGATAAGGAGCACTTAGATCCCGAGGCGCGATCCCTCTAGGATTATCTCGACGCGGAGGCGACGCCGTGCCTCGACTGGGCCCCGCTATTCCGTCTTGTTGCGGCGATCCATGGCTGTGGGCTCTCGTTAAAAGAGAAATCGCGGTGTCCGGTGCGCTTCCTAATGACGATATTAGCAACTTCCAAGTGGATTATTGCAAGCAACCAGGCTAGATACCTGCACTCACTCGGTGGCTGCAACTATTCTGTCGGTTGCTGCTGTTTGGGACGCCTCTCAACCTCTATTCTCTGTTTGAGATCTTTGTAGAGGATCTGGATCCTTTGGCGTTCCTTGACTTCTTTGCCCATAACTTTCCGTTTCGAGATACCCGTTCCGCATCGTGAGCTCATCGCGCTTTCTCTCCAGGTTCTCTATTTCCCGTGCCATGGCTTTTGCCTGAAGTTAGCACCACACAGTTGGCTTATGGGAATGAAACCCGAGACTACTTTAATGATCCTGCTGTGCCTCCCGTTTATGCAATTTTTCCCGAGACTGGTGATATCAACTGACGGTGAGAGTTTGATAGTCCCCTTCGGAGGAGAGTCTAAAGGGGTCGAATAGGCTAACACTTTGAACTGCTCTTGGCTGTTCTAGAAAAGGATTGCGTGGCAGGAGCATTCCATGATCTTGCCGGGTCCAAGTTCCGCCAACGCAAATTGAAGGAGAGGCTTTGTTGACTGGAGACCTCGTTCAGCAAAATCGTCCTTGCCAAACTTTTCCCTACAGTCCAGACATACATCTCGAGAAAATCACGCCTGCCCGAACAGCGAAGGCAGAATATTTGACTTGGAACAGGCTTCTTGCTAGCAAGACGGCAAAAGTATCGTCACATGCCCTGTGGAGAGTACTCACAAGCATGCTGTTATGGTCGCCTAGTCCCGCTTCTCTTATGGGCCCGTAGCATTTGTTACAAAGAAATGCAACCTTCTCTCCTTCCATCCTAGTAGGCACTAGAGTGGGTAGACGGGAGCATAAGGAGATCTCAACAACCTAGAGCTGGGTGACAGAAAAACGAGCGAAGTTGGTAACGAAGAACAAATGGTTATTGGGAAGTTTCCAGAACACCAAGTTATTAGTGGTAGTCTAGGGTGGCAGAATATTGAGCGTCACCATTGATACCGACCTCAACGACAACCAACAAAAGTAGGTAGCTATGGGCGTGGGGAGACGGAAGGGGCGGGCGTGCTTGTAGAAGGCACGTCGCTGATGCCACCAAGCGGCCAATCAGAACCCGGGCTTTTGCTCGGCTCAACCCCACCATCACCGCCGCCGCGGCGTCGCCGCTGCAGCCCGCACTCTGCTGCGAACGCTCTTCAACCTCCTGCCCGCCACACAGTCGAGGCTAATCTACGAATAGATGTTGGTTTGTCGGTTCTAGAGCCCCAGCTACTGCCACCGCTCTGACTCCTCAGAATTCGCGAGCGGTCTTCTCCCACTTCTATGAATTGATCCCCCGAAAGAGCCCATCTATCTCTCTCAGTTCTGTCAACTGCCAACAAGCATGACTGAAATAGTGATGAGCCAAACACCGCCCATTCTCCACGGCCCCTCGGAGAAGGAGAGAAAGTACGACAGGCAGCTCCGCCTGTGGGCAGCCAGCGGCCAGGCTGCATTGGAATCTGCCAATATTCTCCTCCTGAACTCGGGAAGCGGCACTGTTGGTGTGGAAGCTCTCAAGAACCTCATTCTTCCGGGTATGTACTGCTGCTACGCGCCTGCCGACCCCTCTGCCAGCTGCCAGAACCCCCCGCTAATTTCTTGGCTCTAGGTATTGGGAGTTTCACCATCTTTGACGATGCGGTGGTCGGGGAGCCTGACCTCGGCGTCAATTTCTTTTTGGATGAGTCCAGTCTTGGAAAATCGAGGGCCCAGTGCTGTACGGAACTGCTGCTGGAGCTGAACCCAGAAGTCCATGGCGAATGGCATCCGAAGCCTGATGTATGGCTAGACGGCCCCCAAGCACCAAATCGCGACAGTCGCAAAGAGCAAGACTCGGTTGAGGCTTGTGCTGATCATATGTGACCAGGGCACACCGGATCTGGGCCACTTACTCGCATCCTCCCCGCCATTTACCATGATCCTGTACTCCCACCCTGTCCGAGCCGATGCCCTCGAGTTGCTCGAAGACTACGGCACGCAGCATAAAACGCCCCTGGTTGCCGTCCACTCGGCTGGGTTCTATTCGTATTTCCGCGTCCACCTGCCAGGAGCGTTTCCTATCGTTGACACCCATCCCGACGAGACGGCGACGACTGACTTGAGGCTCCTGGCGCCGTGGCCCGAGCTTCTAGCGTTTGCGAGGGGCATGACAGCTGAGATTGACAATCTAGACAACCACGAACACGGCCATCTGCCTTATGTTGTCATATTGCTGTACTACCTTGACCGCTGGCGAGAGACCCACGATGGCGAGTATCCGCGGACCTACAAGGAGAAGACGGCATTCCGCCAGACCGTCTCCGAGGGAGCGAGAAGAAACAACCCGGAGGGCGGAGAGGAGAACTTTGACGAGGCGGTTGCGGCCGTCTTGAGGAACATCGAACGCCCATCCATACCGTCGGGTCTCAAGGAGGTCTTCGAATATCGCCATGATCATCCGGTATGTGCTCAGCCGTGAAGTAGCTGGCCGTCCTAAAAATGTATCACACTCGAGCTGATCAATATTTCAGAATGAGCAGCGCTCCGGCTTCTGGACCATCGCCGACGCAGTTAAGCAGTTTTACAACAAGCACCAATGCCTGCCTGTCCCGGGTAACCTCCCTGATATGAAGGCGCAGTCCAAGGTCTATGTTCAATTGCAGACTCTCTACAAGACCAAAGCCAGGCAGGACTCGGCTGAGGTCCTCGCCACCGTCCAGGCTGCTCCAGGCGGGCAGGACGTCGATCCTGCAGAAGTGGACCTATTCTGCAAGAACGCAGCCTTTGTCAAGCTCATCAACGCGGCAGGGACTAACGATCATCTGGCCAAAGTTGTCGGTAGGTTCTGGACCCCTCCCCCGCCCATATTGTTAAGGAAGCGCTTTGAGAAGAGAAGGGGGGTTGGGCAGACATTAAACTCAATTAATTTTTTTCCCTTTGCCACAGAGCAAGAGCTGGCGAACGACGAGAACGCGGAAGCCATGATGATGCCCCTATCTCTAGTACCCATCTATCTCGCCCTCCGCGCCACGTCGCACGCCACGACGTCTACCACCTCTGAGGAGATCCTGCGAGCCATCGGCCAGATAGTGCCTGTGGCGAGTCAGAACGAGCGGGTGGTGCAGGCTGCCGAGGAAGTGGCCCGGACCGGAGGTGGCGAGCTCCACAACATATCCGCCTTGACGGGAGGTATGGTCGCCCAGGAAATGATCAAGATCATAACCAAGCAGTACGTCCCCATCGATAATACTTGCATATTCGACGGCATCAGTAGCCGGTGCCAGGTCCTGCGTTTGTGAAGGAGCAAGCGCAAGGAAATAAAGCTTCGGCTGCCCGCTCCGCGCCTGGGGTCTTTGATAAAAAGCCGTACCGAATAGGCATGCGAGAAGGGTCTATGAGAGGGAAAAGGCAATCTTGACGGACAATCAAGGAGCAACTGAGTGTGGTTACATGGAGCCGTCACAATCGATTTAGGGAGAGGGGCAGGCAGTTCGGCACTGAGCCTGCAGATCCGGGTTAATAAGGCTACTTTCTCTTTCTCACCTTTTTTCTCTTTTTTTTTCTTTCTCTCGCACGAGGGACATTGGAGAAAGCAAGGTGGAGGAAGTTGGAGAAACCCATGTACAAACTCTCATCCTAGAAGAGCGGACGGCAAGGGCCTCCTCCCTCCCACCCGTATGTATACCTGGGTACAAATAGCTAGGTACCCATCTAGTACGACCGACAGGGTTTACTCTTCCCGGACTATCTTCTCCATTCCCTAGTAGACGCAGCGCCCCCCCGCCTCCCCCCCATCCTTGTGCTCTGGGCTGGAGGCGGAGACCACGTCGGACCGCAGGTCCTTTGACAGTTGGAGACGGGCGATGGAGGGACCCCACTCATGTGAGATGCTACCCCGGGGGAGGGCCTGCCACGAAGCCGAGGGAGGTGAACATGAGGATGAGTAGGCGGCAGAGGAGTACTACGAAACGCGCAGTAATGAAGGGCTTCTGTTGCTTGCGTGGGCCATCTCCATCTCCATCTCGGTCCCGGCCCCGGTCCTGACCCTGGACCGCCCCCGAAACCAGTCCAGTCCGCCCCCATCGGGGTCCTCCATCGTAGACATGCGAAGAAGTCACCACATCCGTGTGAGGAGGAGTGGCGGGAGAAAATAAAGAGAGATAGTGTGTGTGTGTGAGAGAGGTGTGTTTGTGAGAGAGATAGCAAGGAGGGGGAGGGTCGGCCGAGCTACCTACAGGTGGTAACCCCCCGCCGCCACCCTCCTACCCTTCCCCATAGGAGCAGAAGTTACTCCAAGAAAGGAAAGGGAAAAGAATGGAGCTAGCCAGCCATCGGGCCGGCTAGGCCAGTCGGAGATAATGATACGTTGCGTGGCTGCCGCACCGCGGAAGTACGTGCATGCATGCATGCGGGCGTGTGTGTATATGTGTGAGCGTGCATACATAGTATTACCCACTTACCTGTAGGTACCTACCTGTAGGCTAGTAGATGGCCGGGGAGGAACTCTCGTACTCCCTTCCATGCATACCTACCGTAGGTACATGCGCCGCGCGCATGTCAAGCCATGTGGCCCGCGCTGCCGAGCTGTTGCTGCTGCTGCTGCTCGGATACCACATTACCCCTTAGGCGACTATGCACTAAGGCAGGTACCTACCCCTACTTGGCCTACCCGGGTACCTTGCCTACTAGCATACTAAGGTCCGGTGCGAGGGTCGAAATAGGTGCAGGTATGTATGGAGGGAAGGATAAGGCGAGAGGGGAAATATGTAGAGGGAGCTTAGCATGAGAGAACTGATTACGAACCCCATCCGCAAGAACAGAAGGTCCGAAATGAGAGCTGCCACCTAGTGCCGGCACAGACAGGACCTCGGATCGGCCTATCTCTCGGAGCATAAGAGAGGTGTGTCCATTACATGCATTAGTCCTTGGTAAGAGATACAGGTAAATACCCACGTATGGAGGCCTGTTATCAAATGGCTCCTGCGTGTGCTATACCTAGTAGACAACTACCTAGAGTTGCGTACGCCGAGTGGAAAGCGGCTGGGGGCGCGGTCTACCGCCCAGGAGGATGGACTTTCGACCGGCTACTGGCGATGCCGGTGGGATGTAAACGAGCACTGTCTTCAGAATTTTCCTCTTCGTCAAGAGGCAAGAAAGGAAACCCCGGCTAGAAACGGAGCCGACGACGGTGCAGCAGGTGCAGCAGTAGCTGCAGCTGCAGCGTATATTATATTCTCACCTTCGCTTGTGCGAAGTCCACGTACATTCAGCGGGATTAGGAATGGAGGGCCAGACGGGAGGTAGGGCCTTGGGGGCGAGGCAGGGGAAGCTGGGTCCGGGGCTAGAGTAGTGGCGCCGTAGTACCTAGTGAGGACGAAGGCGAAGGACTCGAAAAAAAAAGAGAGACTGTATTTACCAGTCACATTGCCCCGTGAGCACCACGGATTGGGACAAACATGCAGCTCAGGTCAATCTTCCAGGCCATCCTCCCTTCCCGGAGAGTTAATCCGGTTGGCTGGTTGTCTGATGAGGCGTCGTCATGGCGCGGTTTGCAGATTAACCAAGCCGAGGGGTTGAAAATATGCTGCGTAGGTACATTCATATGTGCCTAGGTACATACTGCTAGGTAGGCTAAGTGCGCAGCAGTGGCCAAGGGCGTGCCTAGGAAGGGAGATGGATAGGCGGTACCTGCCTCAGTACTCAACCTGAGGTGGGAAGGGTCGGACGGTAAGAAGCGATCGATGAACGCTGCGCGGACAGCTGGGTTAGGACATCAAGCCGGGTATGGTCTGCACCAACAAGGAGGCCAGTCCAGTTGCTGTGCTGTTGTGTTTATTGCCACATATACCTATCGCGGCGAAGATCACCGGTGGCGGCTTGAATCCGTGCGTGCTCACCCGAGATTAGGTAATACCTAGGCAACTACCCAGGCAGGCGACAGCACACTATGCGATTATGTGCGAGAGGCTTGTGGGCAATGTTGGAGTCAATGCGTGGAGTCCGGAGAACGGAATTTCCTTTTCCTCTTTTGCAGGACTGCTTGCCTTGGTAGGAGGCCCGGCAACGCCGGACGGGCCCCATTGCATATTCATCTAGATAGGTCAGTATGACTCAAGGTAGAAAGACAGGTAGCTTAGGGGACCTGGCATGAACGGTTGGACGCCCCCGTGGTTCGTCCAAGGAACCCAGCTAAAAACCAAGGCAGCGCGCGAGGATGGGGGACTCGGCCGTGCCGGCCTGGTATGCGCCAGTGGTGACGGATAGGGGACAAAGGTAGGAAGCCAAGCAGTCCTTCAGCTTCCGTCGATAACTAAATAATGCTGTCTTGTCAGGCACACCTCACAGCCGCGTTACAGACAGACAACGATGTGGAGTATGGATTTGGGAGGCGGTGGACAAGGAAGAGGGGGCTGGACGAACGCCCAAGCGAGGGAATGGCGGAACGATTTGACTGACCGATTGTATGATTTGGAGAAGAATAAGAAGGGTATAAGAAATTTCACTTCTCCCACATGGACAGTTGGACAAATTAAACTGGCGCGGCAGGGTTAATATACGCATCTCTGCCATCACGAGTGAGGCGCCCTGATTGGCTGGCATCGCTCGGCGACGGGACGTGTGGCCGCCTCGGCTGGCCGCGGCCACAGTCAACAGGGCCACCCTCCTATTATATTTGTTAATGTGCTAGGCTTTCAGAAAAAGAGAGAGGCGGGCAAGCAGGAAAAGCTGGCGAATGTAATGGTAGGCGGTATACGTCGTACGCTATGAACATACGCGCACATCAGTACCCATTTCGTTATGCTCTAAGTGGACTCAGCTGGCCCAGGTTCACACGACTTGATATCGGGGGCAGCTTCTCGTGTTGTAGTGACCAGCGCATGGGCCTAAGAGGGGATGTGCGGAATGGGATGAGGATGGCTAGAGGCCGACAGTTTACCCTTTTCTGATCTGTCGAATTTTCCTCGCCCGTTTCCGCACAGCATGCCGAGCAGAGGCCTAGTCGGCTGCTCTGATACGGTGGACAGCGACAGCTATCCGGGGTAATTGTGGAGAGAGGAGTGGAGGCAACCTTGTACGCACCTAAGAAGCGATGAGGCTCGCCTCGGGAGCCGCGCCGTCGAGCTTCTATCTCCAAATTAGGTACGTACCTCCCCCATACCCGTGTGGCGCGACCAAGGGACCCGGCGCCGGACCCTTTCTCCCTCCCTCTAGTTTGTTTTTCGCCCCCCCCCCCGCTCTGGCCACGGAGTGGACGTCCTGCCGGACGGTGAGGCCGAGCATGACCTGGCGAATTTGATCTGGCAACTGGCTCTGGCTCGACGAAAGTAGATATGCAGAACTATTTCGTGACCCTCTTTTCGCGAGGACCCTCGACCTTGAAGGGCCTGCTTTCGTACGAGGACTGTAAGGCAGAAGATCTGGCCGGCACTAGAGGCGCTTGCCCGGGATCCTGGCAGAGAACACCTGCCGGCAGGCTCGGCTCTGCTGGGATCCGAGACTAAAGGCTTCGGCCGGCCGTCTATCCAGAGCACCTGCAGATGCACTGCAGCCTGGTATGTCCAGACTGGCGCCCGCGATCCGGAGTTGGAGAAGCGCGTCCGGCCACGTCCTGTCGACGGTAGAATGTGGGGTAAGGAGTACAACCACCTGGGCACGCTTCGGGTAGGGAACTGCTGAGGCACAGCTCAACCCGAGACGGGCAGGGATAAAGGACGCTTTCTGCTAGAGACATGTGAGCAGCACGGAGGAGGTCGTCGATATGCCCGTCGACGTGCCTGTCGACGCTTCTCCTTCTCCGAAAGGGAGCTCATGCTACGGGCTGGTGGCGGCCAAGCCCTCAGCTCTGCTCCGTTCTGCCCTCTAGCTGGCCTACCGTGCAGTACCCCGTACCGCACGGTACAGATCGTGATGCCGTAGCACTTCTGGTAGCTGACATGGCGGCGCGGACGGCACGGCGATAGATTAAAAGACGGTGGTCATGGGTTGGCGTTTGTGGAGCAGACGGGACAGAGCTTAACGGGGACGCCGCCCTCGAACTCGCGAGCTCTCGAACTGCTGTCAAGTTATTATACGTTCCTCCATATGGCGGGGCGATGGCTGCTTCATTTATCCCCAGTGGCTGGCCAGAACGGTCAAAACGGCGCTAGGGGGGAGCGTTATAAGCGTTATAGGCGGTACAAGGCGGTACGGGCGGTGCAGGTGGTGCAGGCGTTATAGGCGTTATAGGCCCTAAAATGGACACCGCTAACGCGAAGGCATATCCGTCTCTGGTAGCGACAGCTCATGCGTGTTGGAGGGAGAGAGAGTGTTAGCAATGCGATTCCGCCGCGCAGCTTTGACGAGGAGAAGAACGATGACGATGTTGGGGGCAGAAAGCAATGCAGCTCTCTTTTAGCGATAGAGGTAGCCCTTGGACGTCGGACCTTGTAAATACCAGCGGCCCTACTTGAGTGGGACCCAGACCCAGGGCGTGCCGCTGGCTCTTGAAGGACCCCGAAGGTGGGGCTCTGTTCTGTTCAGCCTCCTCCCTGTCCCTCGATCCTTCTCTCTTTTCTGTCTCATGCGCCAGTAGGGACTCCGTGCTCCGTACGGAATACTCGGTTGAGCCTTGTGATCGGAGTAACCTCCGCCACGGTCTGAGCCCTGAACGAGGATCAATCTTTCTCGGAGCCAGGTACCGTTCACACCGCACCACACCACACCACACCACACCACCACAGCGGGCAAGCACAGGGCGCATGTGCACGCGCACGGTGAAGAAGGCAGGCACCATGAACACGCTTCGATACAAGGTTGGCTCCGCACACCACCGAACCCTGCGGTGCCTGCGTCGCTCCCTATCTTTCCGTCCCTGGGCGGTGGCGAGAGCCCAGGGTGGAATCGGTAAGAAGATGACGGCCCTGATCGATCACATGCCCTCGACTCCTCAGATCCCGCTCTGGCGATATTCTCCGTAGATTGCCTCACGAGATCGCGTCGCCGAGCCGGGGAAGAGAGGGGAGGCTCTACGGAGTACGGAGCGCGGAGCGCGGGGAGTGGCGCCCAGCGCGAGGCACAGTACACGGAGTTCAGAGCCGTACGGAGGAGGCGCGAAAACACGCAGAAGCACAGAAGTACGGAGCGCAGAAGTACTGCAGAAGTACTGCAGAAGACGAGGCAACACTGGTACAGGAGGCCCATCCGGAACCAAACAGAGCACAAATGCGGGTGGGACGCACGCGCACGAGCAACAAAGGCCCGGCTATCCCTGCCTGTCTACCCGTTTGGCTCTCCCGACTGGTCCGGCTTCTCAGGCACGTCAGGGTACCTGGCAGGGAAGGCAAAGCAAGGTACTCCGCAAGACCTTCCACGCGCTAACGGCTGGCTCGATGGCTAATGGTGGGGTTGCACTCGCTCAACTGCCTCCTGCATGTCAGTCGCGCGTGCGCCACTCGCTCGAACGCACGAACGCTTGAACAACGGGCCCCCCATCTCCCATCTCACAATCTTTCTCCAACGATCTAACGCCTCGCAATAATGGTCGTGGTCTCCTCCTCCCTCTCTCGGCCTGGTCTGGCCTGACTTATGCTAGCCACGTTATTAATTTGTGTCTTCAGGTCCCTTCCCACCAGTGAGTCGACATTGGAGATTGGACAGTGGACACCCTCTGGTTTTCCCTACCCTCCACCATCAGCTCGTTATACCCCCCCAAAAAATGCAAAATACGCGTGCCTGCTAACGAGCAGATCCCCCCCTCCCCCCCTCCCCCCTACGCCCCCTCCCCTCTTCCATCTCCGCCAGCTATGCCGCTCGCTCGTCCGTCGTCTCCTCGCAGCGCAGCAGCGCCAGGAACGCCCCAGCTACCCAGGCACACTCCCAGGCACCGTCCAGAGTTCGGATTTCAGACCTGACCTCCTGGTCCCTCCAACTCTCCTCCCTCGTACACGGCATTGATTCCCCACACCCGACCTCGGGGCCCGTCACACCTCATCTATAGCTACCTTAGCTTCGAACTTACATTGCCCTTCCTGCCTTGCCTACTTTACACAGACTCTTAGCAGGTTCCAGTATAACCCCGTCTATACCTCCGCTCCACTCGAAACGCCACTATAGCCCAACTCATCTCTTCGAATCGAGCTACCCATCTACCTGTGTCCTGTGTCCCTTCCTCTGTTCCAAGGTGACTCGTCAGGTTCTCGCTGCTGCTGGTGCTGCTTCTCCACACCAGCGTCTGTGTCCGTGGATCCCTCCCTCCATGTTTCTCGCCGCTCTCAATTCCTCTCCCCACACTCTTCTCCTCCACATCGTCCCCCCCCCCCCAGCTCTCCCCGACTCCAACTGCAGAGCAATGTAGATATATAAAAAGTCTCTATCCTCCCCCCCGCCGTCTCGGTCTCGGTCTCGGCCAAACCTCATCGCCATTTGGATCTGATCTGCCTCCTCTCAAGCCCTAAGGCTGCACCCGGGCCAAGACAAGACCTTCCTGTCCTCTCTGGGGGGCTTTTACGGGGCCATCGTCGATTGGTGCCACCCTGGTGCCACTTTGCTTGCCTTTTCGCGGGGGGGGGGGGGGGGGGGGGGGGGGGGGGGGGGGGGGGGGGGGGGGGGGGGGGGGGGGGGGGGGGG
>JAKLNC010000129.1:37636-80416 GCA_022813145.1 Barbatosphaeria neglecta | reverse complement strand
AAAAAGCGCTTAGTATACAGTTCGAAACGTATAGTAGAATAGAGGGTAGATAGACACAAAAGCCCACGAACCGACGCTAGCCCCCGTGCCGCTGTTTCAGATCTTGCCAGTAAGCAGCCTCCAGCCTCGCCCAGCTACACAGCTCGGCCTCCCCGCCCCGGCCGTTTCGCACGAGGATCCTCTCGACCTCGGAATGCCGCGAGGCGACGCCGCTGCCGCTGTCGGTGCCGTCGCCGCCGGGCCACCCGTCACGCGCCTCCTGGGCGCACTGCGCCGCCCGCACCGAGTCGCCTCGGCCCTGGTAGTACTCCGACAGCCGCTCGAAGCAATTGGAATAGATATTTCTATCCAAGGGGTCCCACGCCGTCCGCTTCCCCGGCGGATGCTGGTATTGGCGCTGTTGTGGATGTTGTTGCAGTTGATAACCTTGGGCATACGGTAGTGGTGGTGGTAGTGGCTGTTGTTCTTGCAGGAGTCGTCCCGGTCCCGGCCCCGGCCCCGGACCGTCCCCGTATTTCTGGCGCAGACGGTCGACGAGCGCGTGATTCTCCTCGACGAAGTTGTCGAGGTAGACGCGGTGGTTGTGCTGGATCAGCAGCCGGATGTCCTCCATGTGCTTGAGGGTGTTGTTCCACTCGCCGTAGAAGGCCCGAGCCTCGTCGAGGAGGTCCGTGTACTCGCCGACAAGCCGCGAGACGGTGGCTCGATCGGTGTTGTGCGAGTGTCGCAGGTAGTTGCGCTTCGCCATCAGCGTGCTCCGGTCGCGCGGCCCCCGGATGTGGGCGAGCATGTCCGTCCACAGCAGCGACGCCGCCTCGATGTAGCGGCCGAGCTGCTCCGGCTCCAGGTGGACGATCGTCTGCAAGATGAGAAAGATGTGCGCCAGGGAGGCGTCGCCCGTCTTGAGCGGCGCCAGGCGGTTGATGTGGCGGAGGAGGATGAACAGCACGTCGACGCGGCGGTAGTGCCGCAGAAGGTCGGGCAGCTCGATGAACAGGCAGTAGAACGAGCCAGAGTAGTCGACCTGCATGATCTCCTCGACCTCCAGGAAGGCGTGCCGGAGCACCTGCCCGCCCTGGGCGTGCTGGTTCCGCAGGAAGTGGTTGAAGGCGGAGCGGAAGGAGTCGTAGGCCCGGTAGTTGTACACGCCGATCAGGTCGACGCCCGGCGTCCTCTTCCACTCGGACTTGGCGTCGTGGAACCAGGAGACGTGGTTGCGGATCTCCGCCAGGATCCTCTCGATGTTCTCGGGGATGAATACCCGTTGCGGGGCCGGCTCGGCGATGGCGGCCGGGGCTGGCGACGATAACGAGGACGAGGAGGAGGAGGAGGACGACGACGACGATGACGATGATGAAGACGACGCCGTCGTGGACGTCGACGGCAGCTTTGACCGCCCGAAAGCGACGGCCCGAGCATGCGACCGCGGAACCCGGCGGCACGACTTGCCCGTGGGCTTTTCCATGGCATGTCCGGGCGGGACCTCCTTGCGCCTCTTGGAATTGTATTTCGAGAATCCCCACTTGATGAACTGGGTCTTGTACATCCTCGGACTTGACGGGCGGTTAGGCTGCCTTTTTTTCCCCTCCCTCTTTCTTCTTTTTTCTTTTAGCAGATATACAGAGAACAGGAAAGACTTACGTGGCTCGGAACTTGTACTGGGAGTGCAGGGTGTCCACGACGTCTGCCAGCGTGAGGTTTTGCCGCAGGTACAGCTCCATGATGATGGGTTTTACGGACTCCCAGTCCCTGTTGCTGCTCGGCACCAAGGACGAGGAGGATGCGGCCGGCGGATCGTCGATGGACATCGGCGTGGTCGCCGACGACGGCACCGACGCTATCGCTGGCACCGACGCTGTCACCGACGCTGACGTCGGCGCTGACGCCGGCGCTGACGCAGGCGCTGTCGCTGGCGTTGAGGCTGGTACCGAGGCCGCCGCTACGCCGCCACGCCCGTGTCCTTCCTGGACGGCGACTGGCCCGGCTGCGCTGCCGGCAGGCCCCGGCAGGGTCGCACGTACAAGTGCCGCGACATGAGTGGCGTCTGCCGAGGCTGGAGAGCCGTCGGGCCCGGGCGGGATGTCGGGGCGGTCCCTCGGTCGGATGGTTAGGGACTGGGATTGGTCGGCCGCAGCAGCGCTCCGATACATCGATACATCGGGTGGCGATTTGGACGCCCCCAGGCAGGCCGGCCGGCAAGCTGAAAGAAGCGCTACGGGGCACTGCACCTTGTCGGCGCCCAGAACGAGACGAAACTGGTAAGGGCCGTCGGCGCGTCGGGCGAGTCGGTGATCGCAAAGGGGAGAGCCTAGCGTGGCGAGTGGGCGGGCGAGCTGCGCGGCTGGGTGTGGATGGAGGAGAACGAGGTAAGGCGAGGATGCGAGGTCTTTTTGATTGATTGCGGGAGGCGCCGCTCGGCCCAGTCGGTTGGCCCTGGCGGGAGGGGAGGGGAAGGGGTCGAGGCTGGCGCGCTGGGTGGGATGGATGGGGTCTGGGCCGAGGGGCCTAGGCTGGGGGGGGGACGGCCGGGGAGGTAGTCCCGCCAGTCTGGTCGGACCGGGATATCTGCTCAGTACGGATTACAGACCTGGTAGAACTTGACTCCGGACGTACTGCGTACTCGTAATTAACTCTTCGGCTCGGAGCGGGAGGTGGCAGCGGTGCGCGACAGTCTGCTGTTAGCTGCTTGGTCCAAGTCGGGTCCAGGTATCCATTGTGAGCTTGGACAATTTCCGAGCCGCGCTCCTCCCAGAAACATCAAATTGATCTGGTACTCCCTCGAGAACCCCCCCAAAATCTCTAAGAAATCTCCTAGAAATCGCCGGGGGCGCGGCATCCCGCTAGCCCCAACCGGAATACTTCCCGATCGAATCTAGGGTCTCTGGAGGGCCTCTGGAGCGGCTATGAACCTCCCTTCCCATGGTATCTCGGCACCGATAATGCCCCACGGGTTCGATCTCCGTTGGGGTTTCCTCTCAGCGAGCAGTCCTCAATGTCACGTACTTCCGAGGCCGTAAGGTACCTAAGCAAGGCAAGCAAGTGCTCACCATTCTTTTTCTCGACTGAGTTATATCTCCGGTGGATCGGTCCAGCCGCCCGCAAAGCATACCCTATTAAGGAGACGCTGGCTACGTTATTTTAGTGGATACCCATCGTGTCCATTCTTACTCAGTACGGATCACAGGCGGACTTCCCCTGCCCCACCAACCCCCAACCCCCGAAGCGGCGTCGCACGGGACAAGCCGACTGACGGTCGTTCTGTTGCCTGTCGGCTGTTAACTGCCTCTGTTATCGGTTGGGTTAGTTTCATGCATCCGTCTGGCGCAGGCTCTCCATCCCAATCAACAAATCAATCCCTCTCTCTTGGAGAGCGAAAAGGTTGTCAATTGTCTGCCGCCTCGGGGCGGACTGGACGGCCCTGTTCCGATTCGCTCGTCCCTTCGAGTTCCCCATCCGATCTCCGTCTGATGTTCCGACTCCCCCTGCCGCTCCGCTTTCGAAACGACTGCGCCGCTTCCGAACCGGCCGGCCCTGTCCTGTCTGCTGAAAAAGTTGAGCCCGTGCCTTGCCCTTAGCGCACGATAAACGGCTTTTCCCTTAGGAAGGATGGCAGGGTTGAAGCTGACTCGTTCGGCGAGCTGACTCGGACGGCGCGGGCTCGAGTGTTGTTCCGCGCACCGGGATTCCCCTTCCCCGGAGATTTTCGAACGCCCTACAATAGGTGAATAAAGGTAGCTAGGTAGCTACCTGTACGCAATTGGGTGACCGAGAAGGAGCTGGCATCATCTGGTATAGACCTCACGGCATTTGACGATTATTCTGAAAAGCGCCATTTCTTAAAAAGGTGCAAGTGGCCTGAAGTGCCCGCTGTACGCGCTGGCTGTATGCGCCAGCTCTAGAATCACGATCAAGGCCGTCTCTGTCTGGATGCTAAAGCAATATGATGCAGGGCACGTAGTACCATGGTATACGTGTGGTGTTCTCGTCAGGTCAGGTCAACGAGTCCACCATGAGCTCTGAAGGCCCTTTCCCCTGGGTGCATATCCGCCCACCTTTCGTCCACCCGTCCGCCCTGGAGCTAAAGATACCGTGCCACGCAATACCCTCCTATCTCGATCCGCTGCCGATTTTCTCGCCCTTCGTCGTGAGATCGACCAGCTCTTGCCTCTCTTCTGTCGCCTATAGTCTTGAGGGCTTGAGAATACCACAGGAAAGTAAAAAAATAGAAGACGCCAAACACCTCGCCATGTAAGCATCTATTGCCGATGCTGATCATATTGCCGCCCGCGTGACGTCCATCCGGATAATGCCGCCGAGGAGAGATATAAAGAGAAAGAAAGGAGAGAGATCTATAGCCAGCGTCCCTACACTAGCTCCTCATCCTCGCCTGTGGCTTCCCCTTGGTATTTCATTTCAAGCACCCACTTGCCGTCGAAGCTGATCCCGCGACGGATCTTCGTCCCCGCCTTCTTCCATACGGCGGGGCCCAGTCCGATATCCGCAAGGAACAGCTTCCAGTCCATCACCGAGTCGTCCGACGCCGTGGCATGGTGCGTCGAGACGCCGTCCTCGGCCGCCTCGGCAGCCGCCATGACCTCGAGCAGGCCGCGCTTCGGCGCACCCATGGCCACCACATAGCGGGGATGCACGTAGAGCCGGTTGCCGTCGATGATGCTGACCTTGCCCTGCGTCGGGTCGATCCCCGAAGGGACGTCCACCGCCAGCACGAAAGCCTCGTTGCGATTGGCCCACTCGATCAGCTCGTACACCGTCGTCTGGTCGCCCCTCCGAAGTTCTTCGAAAGAGATGGCCAGGCCCAGGAGGGCGTCGATGATGAGCGTCACGGCGGGCGGCACCGGGGCGATCGCGTTCCGAGGCGTGTCGATGGTCAGCGTGGGGATGGCGGCCTTCCGCAGGTGCTCGAACAGCTCGCCCTTGCTGTAGATGCGGCCGCCGAAGTTGCGAAAGAGGCGCACCTGCTGGCCGAGATCGTCCAGCAGCTCGCGCTCCCCGCGTTCGATGCCCACCACGCACACGAGCACGTTGACGCCCTTGTTCCGCAGATGCCGGCCCCCGGCCACGGCGCGGATGCCCGACTTGTTGTTACCCGCTAGGATCACAACGGTTGGCGCCGGGCCGTTGGCGCCGCCCGCCGCCGAGGACGTGAATTTGTCCGCCGTGCCCGCGCGCATTCTGATTGCCGGATCCGCCAGCGCAGACAGCGTCACCTCGGCGAGGCCGCGTCCAGCATTCTCCGTCATCATGTCTTCCGTCAGCCCGAGCTCGTTGTGGGCGATGTTCTCCAGATTGAGCATCTGCAGCGCCGACACCGTGTCGATCCGCCGGTTTGACGGGGCCAGGTAGAAGCCCGACGCAGGACCACCCCCGGCCAGCTGCTGCTTCGAATGTCTCATGTCGACCGCCTCTGCTGGGGCAACTCGACTCCGGCTTCGAGTTTGCTGGTGATTGGCGCTGACACCGGAGTTGACCCGTGCAGGAGGGCCCTGGCCGACGCCCGAGGCGCTTGCCTTGCGTGACTGCGACACCCCGTGGCGCTTCTTGCTCTCGCCCCGCCGGGAGCTCTGTCGGCTTCCGAGCTCGTGCCCGCTTGGGCGCTCACCGCCGTTGCCGGCCACCGCATCGTCCGCCTCGCTGTTCCAGAAATCTTCGGCCAGGCCGTCTCTCTGACCGGGCCTGGGCGCCACCGCCACCGGTGCCTTCTCCGATAGGACGTTTTCCGAGTAGTGTAGATTTTTACCGCCAGCGGTGCCCGGCTTCGGCCGCGGCGGTAGGCGGTTGTGCGACACCAGGCGATCGGCCTCATCGACCTGGTCATCTTTCCGCATCTGATCGAACAGGGTCTGCTTGTCGAACTTGGCCAGGGAGCCCTGGAAGTCGAAGTCACCCATCTCCTGCACGTCCGTGACATCCTCCGAGCCCCATGCATTGTGATTCAAACGAGGCCTTCCGCGGCCGCCGCGCCTCTTAAGCGAATCGAAGGGCTGGAAGGATGAACTGTTCTCCAAGATAGGGGTTTCTCGCCAGCCCTTGCCTCGCCCAGCCAGCCTGGTCTTTTCCATCATCGGCGAGAGATCCGCAACCTCGTCTGCCAGTGCATTCCTAGCATGTCTCGGACCCCTGTTGCGTTTCTTTCTCTTTTGCGTGCCATCCTGGGGAACCTCCTGCGGACCTGCTTGCGACTGAGCGGCATGGCCCGAGATCTCAGGAGCACTGAGGGGGTCGTTGTCCGCTGCAGGTGTCGCCCCCCTCGTACGCGGCGCCGTTAGCGCTGGGGAATGCTGGCGCGATAGGTTCTCGAGGCGCACGCTGGGTACCGGTCGTGTAGGCTCCGGGGCCTTTGCTTCCGCCGTGCTGAGCCGCGGTACAGTCCGACTATCCGGTCCTTCGTTGGACTGCGATTCGGGCCGGCTACCACGAGGCTTGTACGAGACAATGGCGGGATCAGCAAAGGTTGGAGCAAGATCTTGGCCAGGAGTCGGAGGGGCGGCGGCGGGAGCGGCGGGAGCGGCAGCGGGAACAGCGACGGGAACAGTGACGGGAACGGCGACCGGGGCCGCGACCGGAGCGGCGACCGGAGCGGCGACCGGAGCGGCGGCCGGAGCGGCGACCGGAGCAGCGACAGGAACGGCGGCGGGAGCAACAGGAGGCCGCGGAACGCCCCTCGGCGAGTCGGTAGAAATCTTAGTCGCGTCTATGATATCGACAATATTGGCGGGCTCTAAGACGACGTGCGGCCGCCATGTGTTCGTATCCAGGGACCAGACTGTAGTGGACCAGGAGGACGAAGCGTTAGCGATTAGCTCCCATGCAAGAAAGGCCAACTGCAAAGGAGATGAAGGCAATGTAGAAAAGGGGAGGGGAGAGCATGCCGTTGTTGAGCGACAAGCTCTGGCCGGCCTCCACAGCGCTGATAGAGCCGCAGAGACGCTCGCCGCTCACAAGCGTCACCACCATCTTCAGGCCCAGGAATTCGTTCGCCATGGCTGCCCTGTGGCCCCTGCGCACAGACGCAGGCCCTTCGAGAGATAAACAGACAGTGAGGTACGAGCTAGGGGTCGAATCCCCTCAACCAAATCGGAAAGAATTGCCCCAGACGGCAGTGGTATTCGCAATATAGATGGTTATCCGAGTGCAATCCCGATGTGGTTGTAGAGGCCAAAAAAAAGGTCACAAGGATGTTGTATGCTTGCAGGCTAGAGAGATGCTTAGGCGATTTGTGTTCTGCAAGCACTCTCGGGGCCGAGGCGCAGCTGGAAGTCAATTGGTAAGTGTTACGAAAGTAGAGAAGGCGAGAAGGTACAAAATGCTTCGCCCAAGCAGGAACGAACTAAGGAAAAGGACTTAATTTGGTAGCCCTGCAGGCTAGCAGGAGAGGTGGACGTGACACTGACTTTTGCTTATCGATAAGTAAGTGCGATCACAGGGTAGGTTGGTGGTGCCAAGTACCCGGTACGTACCGATCTGCTTGAATAAGGGCGGCTGGACAGCCAGCGCCGGAGCCTGTTTGAGCAAGCCCTAGGTAGATATACCACCTTTGGCAGGCAGCGATCTCGAAGAATGAACAAATCCGAGGACAAAAGAATCGACCAGACCAATGGCCTGGTCATCGTACTCATTACACCTCGCCCTCTAGACCTTTTCTTAGTACTTTGTGTACTTTGTAGTATAGCCATGTATACATAGGTCTCTATCGTACAAACGGGGAGTATCGCTAAGCTACCACGTCTTCGAGATATGATACAGGCATTGAAAACGCATCGCCATGCTCTGCCCACCGTGGATACAAGTATTCGCTATAGGGCTAAGTTCTGCATCCCTACGCGCCGGCGCCCAGGACCTCCCCAGTACACAACATCAACCGCGCGCCGCCAGCGCCGCCATAGCCTCCCGCTCCTCGTCCGAATCGTAGGATTCAGTAGGTGTAGCCGGAGGAGCCCTGCGCCGGATGACCGGGGCAGGAGACTCCAGACCGACCTCCGCCTTGACCGCAAAGTCCAAGATGGACGCCTTCTTCTGGACTGCCACCTCCGCGCTGTACAGCTGGTTGTAGAACTGCACGACGCGGGGATGGGCCATGACCTTGTGCTTCTCAAACCGCAGCACCTGTAGGCCCTGCTGGGTCGTGGCTCGGCTAAGGGCCACGTACGCCTGCCCCTTCTCGAAGACGTTACCTAGGTCGACCTTGACCCGCTCGAGCGTCTGACCTTGAGCCTTGTGGATGGACAGCGCCCAGGCCAGGATCAGCGGCAGCTGGCTGCGGGAGGCCTGCACTTCGCCCGTGGGTAGCTCGACCCTCCATTCCTCGCGGGCGCAGAGGATAACCCGCTGGGACCCGTCTACGGCGTGGAAGCGCACGAGGGGGTACTTCTCAGCAGTTGCCGACGGCCCGGATCCTCCCTCTGCTAAGAAGCGGTTGAGCGTCTTGGCTCTCTTCTTGACGTCTTCGTCCATCGAGTCGCCAAGCGGTCCCTTGTCCACGGCACCGACGCCATTTTGGAAATCTTCATTGGTCAAAAATCCAGTCACGGTCCCGAGGGACCCATTAACGAGCGTCTCGTCCATATTCTTGATGAGCATCACCTGGGCGCCCTTTTTCAGCACCAGTGACTTAGGAGCCATGACGTTCTGGAGTAGCTTGTCCCGAATCTTAGGGTCGCCCACGTCGTGGGCGTCGTAGCGGAATAGTTCGCCCTTCAGAGCTCCAAGCCGCCGAGTATTGGAGCTATCGACCTCGTTTCTCCTGGGAAACCTGCTCAGGGGTTAGCCGTTGCCGCCGGCGAGCGAGAGAAGATGTGTAGCGCAACACTAACAATTCAGTGACCTCAATGCCGTCATCAAACCGGAGAGGCCGAGACATCGCTTTGAACGCTTGAACGGTCCGCTCGCTGATCCGACCGAGGCGCATCTCGTTCAACATGCCAGCAAATTCTATAGCCTGCCGGTTAGCCCTGAAGCGAGGTAGGCCGGGTACGGTCGGACAACGTACCAGGATCCTTTTGTCGGAAGACTTCCGTCAGGCCAATGGTGTGGTCGATGGACGTGGTCCATGTTGCCGCCTCGAAGGCGAACTTGGCATCCCTCTTCTCGCTGTCGGGGACGGGAGGCAACTGGAAAAAGTCTCCGGTAATGATCAGCTGTATGCCCCCCCAGGGCCGGCCGTTGTTGCGAATGGTGCGTCCGATCTGCGACAGCTTGTCAAAAAGGTCGCCGTCAACCATAGAAATTTCGTCGATAATGAGAGTTTTCGTCTTAAGCCAACGGCCCTTCGCCTTGGGGTTCTTTCGTATCTTCTTTATGAGGTCGTGGGCGTCTTCTTTGCCCAAACCTATGCCGGAAAAGCTGTGCAGCGTCATGCCCCCAATATTACACGCCGCTAGCCCGGTGGAGGCAGTGACTCCCAGCCTCTCCGGGTCTCTTGCATACTTCTTCTTCAACTCCTGGATGATCGATCTCATCAGGACGGATTTTCCTGTTCCCGCCGGGCCCGTGAAGAAGACGCTCTTGCCTTTGTCACACACCAAGCTCTTGACGTGCCGCTGCTCGCTACTCAGCGAGATGACTGCCGGCTTGGGGGCCTGGCGCGTAGATTCGGCCTGCTGCGCTTCACCAAGAGGCGGAGTCACCTCGGTATCCGGTGGTGCTGAAGGCTTTTTGTGCAGCTCTCTGAGCTGCTTCTTCTGGGCCTTGACGGCACTGGCGGACGTGTCCCAGAGGGGGGGATCTTTGAGCTTCGGCGCCGGTGTTGCCGTAGTACGTTGAATGTAGCCACTTTCGTCCTCAAACTCCGCCTTGTTCGTGGGCTGTGCCCAATTTTTGGGCATCGTGCGCTTTTTTGCAACTGGAAGAGGTGCCGGGACGCCGTCTTCTGGACTCTCCCGCTTCACCGCTGGCTTCGGCAGATGGCGAGGTTGCGGTTGAGGGGGGTTATGGTGAGATGGCGATGACTGGGACCACGAGAGGCAGCTCGACGACGGCGCGAGGCCTTGCTGTGCCTGTGTGTTCAACTGCTCCTCCGCCCTCGATCTCGGGGGTTGCGGGGGTAGCGCAGAAGGACATTCGTAGTTCAGATCGAGAGTGTCGTCGTCGCTAAAATCATCAAGCGAGAAGGCCACGGGTGGAGGGGCCCCCGCCGTCCGTGCCGAAACGCCGCTGTTCGATCCCCGGCCGGCATCGCCCAGCTCCTCCCTGAAAGGGTCTGACTTGCTGTATAAGGATTCGAAGCTCTTGTTGCCTCCCGAGGGGGCGGGATTGGACACGTGGTGGTGGCTTGCCGGCGGAAAGACATTGACAGGGCGAGGCTTTAAAGGGGCGCCCGCGTTGGCTTTCACACACCGGAAGGAAGACGCAGCAGTCGCACCAGGTTTCTTGCAGAAGTCCGCAATGTTACCATCGTGGGCGGGCCTGGGACTGCTGGAAGGGAAGAGGGTCTTTTCGAGACCGGACTTCTTCGACCCTAGCGCAGAGCCTGTCGAGTGGGCAGGCCGACTGGCCTCGTACTTCTTGTTGGGTCCCGCGAACATCGGGTCCGGCGGCTTGGGCTGGAATCCAAAACCTGTGTGCACATGAGCGGTCAAAAGCACGCGATGGATAGACACTCCCCGCGCCGCAGGAGGTCGAAGGGGGAGGAGGCTGGATAGTCCAGCCGTCATGCAGCGTCAGTTGCTGGTGTAGGCTTATGTAAAAGTAAGAAGCGTGCGCAACACTGCAGACTTCACTGGTCTGTTTTGGAGCCGAGAGAGAGTTGGGCGCGGCTCGCTAGCCAGTACCGCGTCGGATCGCGTCTCGCCTTTTTGGTCCCATCACCCCTCACACTCTGATAGGTAGCTGCCCCACATGAAGAGACCCTGACTGGCGGAGGCGCATTCTGGATCACGTGATTCCACTGTTTGCTATCTATCTACGTGCATATGCATCCTCCTTAGGTTCTAGTGCCAGCTATAGGTTTATGGCTATCGCCTGGAGCATTTATTTTGAAGTATTCAGACCTTTGGTCCAAAAAGGTACGTAAAATGTTTGGCCATATGTTTACTCAGTGTGGTAGCCGTTATCGTTACTTTGTCACTGCGGCGTCGCTCGCGGAGTCCTGTCCAACTGAGACGACTCGCTTAATTGTATGTAACCTAGGCAACTCAGTTGGAACACCATCGATACGGTCTGCACCGCAGCCTCAGTAATACTCCGGTGCAAAAATGGAATATTTCCCAAAAGACTTGGGAATGCTTTTTAGCGCAACCGACTCCCTCGGCCGAATATTACCTGATATTTGGGCAGCAATTCTGGCCCAGCAGCAGGGTCTGTACGCAGGTAAGAACCTTGTGCTCGTGCCGGCTTCGCATACCTTGGACGGATCTAGGCGGCCCTAAGGAGTCTATCATTACTCGTAAATCACCAAGGGGAGAACTGGCATATCGGGCATCGGTCACGCCCCCAGATGGGTTGAGAGACGGGAGGACGCCGAGTCGGAACGGTGGTCTAGCCCGCATTATCGCGTCGGTGAGGTTAAGGGAGCCGAGCTCGTCGCAGATTGGCCAATTGGCCTCGCAGGGTCTGCAGGAGCCGTGGGAGGCGCACATGCGGTTGCGTTGCGTCCAACGGCGTCGCGTGACGGAGACGGAGACGGTGAGAGCCCCCACGCCGGCCTCCGAACCCCGGCGCTGCAGGTCGGCTCGACCCCCGGGGGGGGGGGGGGGCGGAGCCAATTGGCCTTCGGCTCCTCGGAACGCCACCAGGGCCCTCCCGCGCTCGCCTTCGAGGCTCCCACAGCTCCCACCCGTGGACGTCTTCTGGCTTCTGGCCCGAGTCGAATTCCTGGGCATGTCGGGAAGATTAGGGCTGGGCGGCTAGGCGTGCTTGGTTCTGAGAGACGGCCCGCATGCGCAGGATTGCCCGCATTCTGGGCGGTGGACTTATCGCCAAGGCCGCACCGAGGCCATGGCAAGCTCGCCGGGGAGGGAGGAAACAGCCCCGCCAGAACAGAGGAAGCCCAAGCCGGCCATAGGTCAGCCCAAGGGGCGGGTGACGCATTGCTGCAACGACGCGTTTCCTGGTTGGCGCAAGGTTTCGGATCAGCCTCTTGGAAGCGGTAATGAAAGAGCGGCGGGGAATAATATGGATTCTTGCAAGTTACGAGTAGGCTCCGCGCTACGGGAGACTAGCAGGGAGTTCTAACGTCTACTAAGCACCATGTGGTCCCTTAGCGAGTCATAAGGAGCCTGACAACTCCAAAGGATCAATGCGAGCCTCAGCGCGGGGGGCGGCCGGCAGCTTTGCAGAGATGAAAAAGCTTGTGAAAAGGATAATGCAAGGAGCAAGGGGTATAGGCAGCGAGATGGAAGGGATGGAAGGTGAACTGGTCAAAAAAACAGCTTCGACTCGACGAGTGGGCTGACCAGCGCGGTACGGAATACAGGGGCCCTTGGCCATTTCCAGCTCCCGATAGCCAGCCCCAATGGTGGAAGCGTCTGGCTGAGGACCGGGGTCTGTAAGGAAGCCCCAGGTAGCCCATGACCCGTTACATGTACCAATGAAGTACTCCGCGTCGTCCGCAGCGCCAACCTACCAGGAATTATCGTCTTGCAAGCCGTCGTGGGCGACACCACGACACGACTTTCCGGCACGCGGCGAGAACGCCCTAGACCGTTGGGCTGCTATGTCTCATCTCAGATGCGCCTGCCGCGCTGTGCAACGCTGAACAGCGACAAGCACGCGGCCATTGAGCCTTCAGCTCGTGGCTCGTGGCTCGGCGGCGGTGGAGGAGCCCGAAAGCTGGGCGCAGGGCGAGGCGCGGGCGTAAGGGAGACGCGGGCGAGTTGCGCCCTGCCGTATCGAGCCCGAACACAACCTTGGAGAGCAATCGGGGACGCCCACGGATGGCATACGGCTGCTGCGACGGCTGCTGCGACGGCTGCTGCGAACAGAGACACCGAGAGACACCCCGTGGACAGGATGACGTCCTCGACGCACGTCTAGAACAGGCGCCGTGGTGTGACATTGCAACAGCACGTGTAGACAAAGCGGTGCTGCGTTCTCAGGTAACCTGGAGGCAGGCACCGTAACCCGCGGTGTATCCGTCCATGATGTCTTGTCGTCTCTCGCGGCAGCAAATATTTTTCATACAAGTATGCTGCTCTAGGCCGAGAGCGTGCCCAACGCAAGAAACCTTAAAACCCGGAAAGCCGGCCCCCCAGGCCTACAGCGACCAACGGTCGTACAACGCCGTGACGCCCAGCAGCAAGACGGGATCGGCACGAAAACGGGGCCCATGGCCCGGAGGGGGAGGATCTGGTGCAGATAGTTACCTGGGGGGTACATCAGGTGGGGGGGCCTATCGGCAACGCACGGCGCCTTTCTTTGCTAAGATCCCTGTCGACGACGCCGGATGTTGCTTGGCGGAGCCGGCTGCTGGGCTTTAGGGGACCCGCTGCCGTGGCGTTCGCCTACGTTTTTGGTGCATGGGGAGGGGGTTGGAGAGTGCGAGGAGGAGGGCCGAGGAAAGGAAAAAGTTCACATATACCGGACAAGCTTCCGGCCTCCCTCCCCAATCCCCTCGATCTCCCTTCGGGAACATTCTCTCTTCATAATTGTATATTTGCCCGTCCGAGAAATACATATATCCACCGACGTGCCTACTCCCTGGGCCTCTCCGAGCGCCGGGCGTTGGATTCAGAGCCTAGCCTCAGTCTGTCTGCCGGTTTTATTTGCAACGGGCCGCGGATTGGATGCCGAGTAGATTGCCCACTCGCTCCTTCCCGGCGAGCTCAGCAGCACCCGCACACCTCATTTTTTTTTTTAATTCCTCCAGTCTCGCCGTTTGCTCCCGGCGAAAACTCACTGATCTGAGGCCTGCCTTCTTCTCGTCCTGACCCCTCGGCTCTCAGAAGATCCTGCCATCTTGGCATGCTGTCTTCGTCCTGAATGTATCCGAGGCACGCCGTCGTCAGGTCCCAGTCGGTCGATTGGGGCGTCCGACATCCCGTCTCCGGGACGGAGTCCGCTTACTCACCTTTGGGGCTCGGCCTACCGCTCCGCCTGGCCGCAACTTGATATCCCAGTCAGTCCTACCTAGAGCCTACCTAGAGCCTACCTCTACTGCCTATAGTCTCCCCGACGGAGGCTTAGCCAAGCGTCTCCTTGCCCTTCCTGGGTTCCTTGGGTTTCTACTCTCTTGGGTCCTTGTCCTTGGGCTCTCGCCCTTCCTTCTCTTCGCTCTGGAGGAGGCCTAGCTGCCGCGCCAACCCGCACCCGCACCCGCACTGGCCGATCCCCCTCACGCCGCAGTCATGGCGTGGGACCACCTGTCCGTCACCAAGCCGCACTTGGTGTACATCATCCTCGGAGGGTTCACCTCCCTGTTCATGCTCTGTTCCTCCATCATCAAGGAGCGCATGTACATAGGCGAGGCTACCGTGGCCACCCTCTGCGGTCTCATCTTCGGGCCCCATGCCGCCAACCTCATCGACCCTGCCTCCTGGGGCAGCGTCGACATCGTCACCATCGAGTTCTCGCGCATCGTGCTTGTGGTGCAGTGCTTCGCCGTCGGCGTCGAACTGCCCAAGTTCTACATGGAACGCCACTGGAAGTCCGTCGTCTTCCTGCTCGTCCCCGTGATGGCCTTTGGCTGGCTCGTGACCAGCCTCTTCATCTGGTGGATGGTACCGCCCCTGAACTGGCTGGAGAGCCTGGTCATCGCGGCCTGCGTGACCGCCACCGACCCCGTGCTTGCATCGTCCGTCGTGGGCAAGGGCAAGTTCGCCAAGAGGGTGCCCAAGCACCTGCGGGACCTGCTCTCCGCCGAGTCCGGCTGCAACGACGGCATGGCCTTCCCCTTCATCTACCTCGCCATCTACCTCATCCAGGACAATCTGAGCGCTAAGGAGGTGACCTTCCACTGGATCGTCTACACCATCTTATACGAGTGCATCTTCGGCGCGTTCTACGGCTTCATGATCGGGTACATCGCCCGACACGGCATTAAGTTTGCCGAAAAGCGCGACTTGATCGACCGCGAGAGCTTCCTCGTCTTCTACTTCGTCCTCGCCCTGTTCTGTGCCGGGTCCGGGAGCATCCTCGGCGTCGACGACCTGCTGGTGGGATTCTCCGCCGGCGTTGGCTTCTCCAACGACGGCTGGTTCGTGCAGAAGACTGAGGAGTCACACGTCTCTAACGTCATCGATCTGCTCCTCAACTTAGCCTACTTCGTCTACCTCGGGACCATCATCCCCTGGGAGATGTTTAACCAGGAGGCCATCGGGCTCTCGGCCTGGCGCCTGACCATCATTGCTATCTTAGTCATCTTCTTCCGGCGCATCCCCGTCATGATGCTGCTCAAACCGGTGATCCCGGACATCAAAACGTGGCGTGAAGCCCTCTTCGCGGGGCACTTCGGCCCCATCGGCGTCGGTGCCATCTTCGTGGCCATGCTGGCCAGGGGCGAGCTGGAGTCGGAGAATCCCGTGCCGCTCTCCTCGCTGCCGCCGCCGGATTCGCCCCACTACACGCTGCTGACGCTTGTCTGGCCGATCGTAACGTTCCTAGTCGTGTCGTCCATCATCGTGCATGGCTCGTCCGTCGCCGTCTTCACCCTCGGCAAGCACATTAACACGCTCAGCATCACCATGTCCTACACGACCGGCGGCGAGGAGGGTCCGTCTTGGATGAACCGCCTGCCCAGGATCTCTTCGCAATCGAGATCGCAGGCCAGGACGATGTCCGATACGGACGTGGACGAGCTCAAATCGCCCGACTTTCCTCCCGGTACCCTACCCCCGGTTGGCCTTACCGGCCAGTTCCTGCGTCGCGTCAAAGAGGACGACACTCCGAGTCGGCAGGGCAGCCGGGCTTCGTCGCTGGTTGGCCGTCGTCGGAAGAAGAAGTGGGATGACGGGATTGGCCCGGGCGGGCCGATCAGCCAGTCGGCCATTTTCCCTCAACGACGCAGCCAGAGCGAGCGCACCTCAACTCTGCTGCAGAGCGAATCCTCGAGCCCTTCGCCCCCGGATCGTCAAGACACCGGCCGCCTTAGCCTTTCGGAGGCTGCCCAGAGAGCGCCCACCGAGGAGGGAGACGCCGAGGGACGACGACCGAGCCAGCCGGATGAGGCCAGCCCTGCGGAGTCTCCTCCAGATCGTCGCGCGCGAGATGTGGAGGTGTACGACGAAGGCGACCACATCGTTGTGGAGAACGAAGAGGGCGACGTGATCGCGGTCGAGAGCCCCATCGAGCCGAAGGCGGAAGGCAAACTGCAGCAGGACATGGAGGCGCTGAAGACGACAATCAAGTCGGAGGGCGGGCCTTCCAATTGGAGCTACGACACCCTCAAGAAGAAGATCCACACGTGGAGGAACGAGGAAATCGAAAAGCGAAAGGAGAAGCAGAAGAGCGCGAGGAAGCACGAGCCCGCCCGGGCGTATGCAATCGGAAACACTGTACGTTTCTCCCTAACAGACTTCTGCCTGCCTGGAAGCGGTACTAACAACTTGTTCTCTCTTCAGCTTATTGTCGAGGACGAAGACGGAGAAGTCGTCAAGAAATATGAGCTCCCTCCGAAGTCCGGGGAGGGCGCGGCGGAAGCCGGTGAAGGTTCAGGCTCGGGAGCCGGCGACGGCGGTCCCCCCACTCGAGTGTCTAGCAAGGCCGTCATTCCGAGCTGGAATCAAGGCTGGAAGGCTTTCGGGAAGGGGGCGGTTGGCGAGCCGTCCAGGAGGGCTGCTGTCGACGAAAGGGAAGAGGAAGACGACCGTAAAATCAGGTTCACCATCGGTGGAGTCGGCCGGCGAATGACCAAGGAGAACTTCCTCGAGGAGATACAGAAGCTCGACAAGACTACGAGGAAAGAGGTGGTGGACAAGTCCAGCGCGTCTCGTGCGGTGAAGTCGTTGGCCAACCTGGAGCCCACGCCGCCGCGGCCTGCCGTAACCCGAGCGGAAGAGAGTGGAAAGGGTGTCGCTGCTCCCCTCCCCAGTAACCTGGATGGTGCTCGACGCGGGAACGAGAGCGAGTCAAGCTCCGGCGGCTCGTCAAGTGTATCCCGGGAGATCTCCCCGGTTCGGGGCAGAGCTACCGCACCCAGCGCACCCAGCGCTCCTGGCGTACCTAGCGCTCCTGGCGTACCTAGCGCTCCTGGCGTACCTAGCGCACCCAGCGCAGACGCCGACGCCCCCGAGACCGCAGTGGAGCGGCGTCGACGCCTGGCCGTCCTCAAGAGCATGGGCGACGAAGGCGACGAGGAGACGACGGAGACGCCGGCCGAGAGGCGCCGAAGGGAGGCAGCCCTGGGCATGTCGAGCCCGGCGGCAGAGGAAGAAGACAGTGACGATGACGACACCCCACGAGTACCACCAGCCCGTCGGGGGGTTCGGTTTGCGGATGTCGACCGAAAGCAGCAGTAAACGCTTTGATTAGACAAGTCCTTCCTCCCATTCCATATGACGAGATTGCAACGAATATTCATGATCTTAGATATGAAGACGGATGACGAGGATGACGATCAATGACGGAGATGAATGATGGCTATTGGGGGATATGGTACCTTATAGAGACGGATACGGCAATAATAGGCTTGAGCATTTCGGGGGAGTAGGATTCTTCAGAACTCGGAACAGGAGAACTAGCGAATCTTAATATATATATATATTTTCGGTAAACTCCTTAGCCAAATTTTGGATATCCATGACACTTGCCTCCTACTGATAGATAGATACTTGTTTTGTTCTCGAGATATTCTGTTCATTTGCTCAAATAATGAAAAGGTATAACACAGTCCTGGTAGCCTCATGGGATAAGTTGCTAGCCATGCTCACCTAACCAATCAGGCGGGTTAGCCACGCCTGGGAATTCTCCCCAGTATGATCACGTGTGCAGCCTACAAACTGCACACTTCTTGTGGGTCCAAAAAAGTCAAGCTCTCCATCCCGAGATCAAGCGTCACTTGCCGTCCTCTCTTGCACCTGTCCTTCAACTACGTCTCTAGGAAGACGTCTAATTAGAAGAGAAAATCAACGACGGCAAAGAGCCCAATTTCCCTCGGGACCTTCAGAAATTTCCCGAAGGGCATCGATTATTTACCCAACTCTCATAATCAAAACCCTGCCCATCCGTCAAAATGGTCCAGCTAGTCGAGGTTGAGGACGAGCATTTCCAGGAGCCCCAGCAGGGTCCTGAGGAGGACGAGGGTGATTATACCGATACCGGTAAGTCCTTCCTTTCTGCATATATCGAGGTGCTTCGCACAGTTTATCGCCATTCTCATGTCTGCCATCCTCCCCACCCCGGCCGTTCTTGACGATCGGGATGCCCTGGGCTTTTTCAGCTTCTTGAGCCTTCTAACTACCAGCCTACCCTATGCCTCTTCCCTTCTCGCCCCTCACCTCCTCCCTCAATTACCGCAGCCGCCACCCTAGTCCAATGGAGTGCAGCACGACTGACCTTTCCCTACGGCACAGACTCCGAAATCTCCACCGACTCGGACTTCGACCCCTCCCGCGAGTCCCTCGCTGAGCGTCTCTACGCCCTCCGCGACATCGTGCCGCCGACCGCGCGCGGCTGGATCTACGGAAAGTACCAGTTCGGCGACCGCGTCGTGCGCACAGGGCTCACGTTCCTGGGCCGCGCGGCCTGGGCCGTCTCCGTCAGCGCCCTGCTGGTCGGGATACCCTTCGCGCTGTGCTGGGCCGAGGAGCAGAACATGCTCGCCATGGAGCAGGAGCAGCGCATGCGCGAGATGGGCGGCGAGCTGCTGACTGCCGGCGCGAGCGAGAAGCGGGAAGGCGACACGGCGGCGCAGGTTGGCGCGGCGCTGGGCGGCAGTGCCGGTGCCGGTGCGAGCGCGCGGCCGGCGCTATAAGGCCGTATTATCAGGGAGAAGAGGGGAAGTGTGGGATTAGAGGGGAAGTGCGGGATTGCCGGAACTACACCTATACGCCTATCTGGCTAGGGCATGTACGGCGACGAACACTACCATCCACTAAGCAGGAAGTGGCGGGGCGAAGCCAGCGACGACAGCTGCGACCGACCAGGGTTTCCTCAACTCATACAAAGAGAGAAGAGAGAGAAAGAGAGAGAGAGTCCTTATCCCTCTTTCACGTCAAGATGAGCGTGGATGCAGGTCCCATGCCTTCCTCCCTCCGAGACCATATACGGGATGGATTGACGTATATGTGAAGGGGGGGGATAAGCATGAGGACGTGGATAACTTGGTGCTAGGCTGGCATTTTCGGGGCTCATCCGAACACCCATGAGGACGGAACGGAACGCACTGTATATGTATTATGAACAACATGAAGACTGGGCCTTTTGAAACCTAACAAAAGGACGGCCGAAAACTTTCCCTCTCCATTACATTTCTTCTTCCTTTGCATAGGTAGGTACTGCTGGTCTGGTGTTCTCGTGTACTTATTCCACTACTGGGTAGGCAGGACACGGTCTGGTCCAGACTGTGCTTGGTAGCGAGCTATCCTCTCTCAGGTTTCATTGGTCTCTATTAGAGTCTCAAGGCTCGCTCGGTTGATGGGCCTAACCCATATACTCAGGACACACCTGCAGCCCTGGTATGGTTCAAACATAAAAATAGTCTTCGCGGCTTCACCTGATGCCCCAGATACATACAGCTTCGTGAACCCAGCACGCCTCCCAAAAATCCACCCACCAGCATGTTCATACCTACATTACCCGCCTGCCTAACTGCCTGGGTAGTAGGTCCCCAAGTAGGCAGAGGTTGAGAGTTACCCACACGGCATCCACATTTCAAGAGCCCACAAATGAATAGATTGCTAGATTTTACTGGAAAGATGTCTAGGGGTTGTGCTCATAAACAACTAGACTGCGTATATACTTTTCCTCGGAATGCGTGATACGTACAAGGGGTGCGGTAGGAGGAGGTGAGGTTCTAACAAAGAGAAAGGGGGGGAGGGGAGAGTCCCTATTGTGTGTCCGCAAAGGAGTAATGCCTCAAGGGTAGGCGAAGTAATAACGCGAATACACGGATTTCGCGTTGAGTGTACATTCTGTACGCAAGAAAAAGAAGTCATGCCCGTCATCCTTGTTGCAACCGACCGAGAACGCCTCCACTGCCTCTTCCTCTACCTCATTCATCGTTATCATTTTTCAATTCCCAACTAGCATCCATCATTTGCACGGGCAATCCCGGAGAGTTGAATCTAGCTGCTCAGGTAGAAGGCCCAGGAAACTAGTGAGCTGCACCTGGTGGGTGCCCATCGAGGTCCACCGCCTCGATGGCGGTCCGTTGGCGGGCGCTCTCGCGGACGAGGTTCCCAAAGTACTTGACCGCGACATCGCTCTCAGCGCGGACCTTGATGGTCTCTTCGCGACGAGCGCCAAGCGTCTCGACTGAACGGTTCAGGCCCTCGCGGACGACCTCCGCGGGCTGGTGTAGGACGTAACGCACCGTGGAGGCGATACGACCCGCGTTGGCGTGAACGTAGTCCATAGCGGCTAGCCTGGCCGAGATTTTGTGCGATAGCCGCTGCGGCAGCGACTGGGGGATCTGGTTGAGGACATAGCCGGCTGCGGCGACGGCGCCCAGCACCAGGGCCGGGATGATGAGTCGCCGGAGGTTGTTGTTGCCAACGATCTTAGCCGCAGACATGGCGTGGTCCATCCATGTGTGAGCGCCGATCATTCGGCTCCCCACGGCAGTGGCCAGCGTCAGGGCCATGCCGGTGCCGGCTACCTTCTCTTGGCGCTGGAGGAGGGTGGACCAGTCGACGAAGTCCCACAGCTCAGTGGGAACGTCGACCTGCCGAGCCAGCGCGTCCCTCTTCCGGCGGAACATGAGGTCGGAACGGAAGGTCATGTCGACATACTCGCTGCCAAGGTGCAACACGCCCAACTGCTTGATCGCGTTGACGCCGCGGACCGAGCAGGCCCGTGCATTGTTCTCGCAATCTATTACCGACGCTGCGATCTGCGAAAGCATCGCCTCCTTGATCTCGTCGGCGTACTGGAAGACGCCGAAAAGGCCGGGGTACGGCACGCCCAGATCCGCATCGCCCGCGTGCGAGATGGAGAAGTTGATGGTTGCCCGGCTGTTGTTGTATACGTCCCTGCAGGTCTCCTCAATGATGTTCACCACCTCGGCGCCGACCTCCGCCTTGGCTTTCTTGTTCGACTCCAGCATCGGCTCGATTTCCCGTAGCTCGCCGTCCACCCGGTCGAACTCGGCCTTGGCAACCTCGCTGTTGACCGTTGCCAGCGCGTTTACGTCGTTCAGGATGTTGACGAGGTAGTTCTTCGCGGGTGCAAGTTTCGACCGCGCTCGCTTCTCCAGGACAAATCGCCTCAGAGACTGCTCCAGGTTCGTAAAGTCCTGAATCTTCTCCTTGTCCTTCCCCTTCCCCTTCCCCTTGCCCTTCGATTCGTCACTTGGCTCGTCGTCGTCTCCCCCACCTTCTCCGCTAGCGCTTCCACTACCGCCCCCCGAAGGGCCACCGGGCGGTTGCGGGGCCATAGGAATAGCGTTGCTCGAGACAAAATGTACCAGCTCGGACGACTCCTTGAATGTTCTTGGGCTCAGACCAAGAACCTGTTCTAGGATCAGCTTCTGGCAGCGCTGTTTGTCCCTGATCACGTCGAAGCCGTTCACGACGATGAACAGGTAGGCTTTCTCGGCCGCGGCGGTCCGGATGAACTCGGTAGCCGTCAGGGTGAAATGGTTCGTAGCCGAGACCACGAAGACGACAACGTCGATTTCCTCCTGCCGGGCGAACACAGCCGTCGTTTTCGTCGTGTCGGAATTCAGGCCGGGAGCGTCGATGAGGGCTATGTCCACCACACCGTTCCTGAGCAGGGACTCGTCGATGGACCGCACATCCTTCACGTACACCTTGCACTGCATGTAGGTGCTATTGTCCGTAACGATGTCTTCCAGCTGCGGCAGCGAGTAGACGTCGTAGGTAGACTCGTCGTGGCGGTCGTACACGACGTCCTTGTGGACGGCGTGGACCTCCTCGATCCCGCTGTTCTCCTTCGCATCCAAGACCTCGCAGAATATGCTTGTGCAGGGCTGCTGGTCCTCGGGCAATATCTTCCGCCGGAGGAGGGCGTTGCAGAACGTCGACTTTCCTGCATTTAGGTCGCCGGTGACGAGGACCTTGCTCGAGGTGTCCTCGATGCGTTCCCGCAGAGCGAGAAGATGCTTGATGCTGGACGTGATCTTGCCATCCAACAGAGCAGCGATGGACCCTTTCTCTAAGGAGTGCACCAGCTCGGCCTGGTGCAGAGTACCGAGCTTGAGGTCCAGCTTCAAGATCGAGAACTCCTGCGCAATCTGAGGAGTAACCAGGCGGGGTTCCGCAATCGTCCGGTTCTCCGCGGCTCTGCTCGACTCTGCCCCACCGTTCTCGACCGCAGACGTCATGGACCTCTTGAGAGCCCGCGGCGGGGATGTGACCGATGAAGCGAAGCCGGCGAAGTCGGCAGAAGCGGAGTAGGCATGCTGGAAGCTCGGGCGGGAAGAAGGCGGCTGGGCGGACGCGAAGTCCGGTCTCTGCACTGTCGGATAATGTGCCGGCCACCTGACGTTCATCTCTTGCAGTCCCTTCAAGAGCTCGATAACTTGGTTGATAGAGCGCCCGAGAGCGACGCGATGCTGGTTATACCACAGCTGGTGGATGGCACTGGGCTGCATTCTGCGATCCGCCGCCGAGCGCCCCGACGAGCCAAGGTGGCGGTCTTCCTGGACGGCGGCGTCCCAGGCCGGAGAGCCCGGCACCATCACGCCGAGTTCGTCGCCGGCGATGCTGCCGCCATAACCGGAGTCGTTGTCGAGGAGGGCCTGGAGGCGTGCGGCGTGTTCCGATGTCGAGCCCGACCCGACCGTCATATACGAGGGCTTTGCCGGTCGCGACCGCTTGTCCTGCGCGACGTCATTATCGTCCGAGTCGTCCATCGCAGCCGGCTTCGAGGGGAACCCCCCCTTTCCGGGAAAAGGCTTCTGGCTCATCGTGGGGTTGCGAGGCAATCGAGTTCGCCAGCCGAACGATGAGAATTGCTGTCGTGTCGTAGGAGTAGTTAGGAGCGGGAAGTAGTAGGTCAGTGGTGAGCAGGAGCAACATAATACCTAAGCTTCCCGGCGTTTTCTCGCATGATTTTTCGAGGGGAGCGGCAAATTTCACGTTTCCGGCCAACGCCCTGCTGTGATTGGCCAGAGCTGAGGGTATTGGCGCTGCTAGTGAGGGGAAGCCCGGGAAGCCCCCAGTGGACGAGTTCCCTGTAAGTTAACGGCACGCGCTGATAACGATAGGTTTACGGAGTATGGTGGAGCGACCCACAACCAAGGCACCTGCTTTGGGTCCTTGCCTCACTGAACTCCGTGCCTCGATCACAAGCGGAACTCGTATCCAGCCAACATTCCTTTCGACAACTTCCTTGGAAGCGAACGGCTTCGGTGCCCGATAGATACCCCCCGACAGGCGGCCACGACTAACGTTGAAGTGGCAGTATGAATGTGAGAGATTGGCTTCCCGACACTATCCTTATTCAGCAATGCTGACCATCCGTCCTATCGCCGTGGTATAGATCCTAGAATGGGCCTTCGGGAAGCGTATAACGCCCGCCGAGCGTTTGCGGAAGAACCAGCGCCTGCTAGACAAGGCCATACGCGAGCTCGACCAACAGCGGGTTAAGCTGGAAAAGCAGGAGAAGACGCTGGTTACGCAGATAAAGCAGTCGGCGAGCAAGAACCAGATCGGGGCTGCAAAGATCCAGGCCAAGGACCTCGTGCGGACGAGAAGGTTTGTTTTCCATCTGCCCACAGCAAATGGCGATGGTCTAACGGCGGCCAGGTACATCGAAAAGTTCTATGGCATGCGAAGCCAGTTGCAGAAGATATCGCTCCGTCTCCAGGTACGTCGTGGGAGGCGCAGAGGGGCAATGGCAAAGAGGGAAGGAGGGAGACAGGGACAGAAGGAGAGATATGTGCATGGTTAAATTATGCAGGCCAGCTGACCACTACACATTTACGCATAGACATACCGCACAAACGAGCAGATGATGGTTGCTATGAAAGGCGCTACGACCGCCCTCGGCAGCATGAACCGCACGATGAACCTCCCTTCCCTGCAACGCATCGCCATGGAGTTCGAAAGAGAGAACGACATCATGGAGCAGCGGCAGGAAATGATGGACGACGCTATCGATGATGCCATGGACGTGGGAATCGAAGAGGAAGGCGATGAGGTGGTCGAGCAGGTCTTGGAGGAGATCGGTGTCGACCTGAACCAAGCCGTAAGTCCAAGCTCGGAAGACCTCCCCGCTGTTCCCAACTATGCTAACGGGGCGGTTCGTCCCATCTCCAGCTTGGAGACACTCCGCAAAGCCTGCCGGCGAGCGCAGTGCCGGAGAGCAAGATTGCGCAAGCTGTTGGGGGTGGCGGGGCTGATCCCGGCGACGATGATCTCCAAGCGCGCCTCGACAGCCTGCGGCGGTAAACGGCGTAGTTGCCGAAGGTCTCGTCCGTACGTAGAGGGTTTGTTTTGCCTTCCTCAAGGATGGAAAGCTCGCAATAATGAGTGGAGACAGCTCAGCGTCCGTGTGACGCCATATCGTGGCGAAACGGGCAGGATTTCAGGCGCAAATCGGTATCATGGCATCGTGTTGCTACAACAGACTTTCTATAAGGCGTAGGGTAATAGTCACTGGTTATGAATCTCGTTGGCCACCTCTACGAGCCAGTGGCTTGTTCGCGTGGGGGTGGCCTGTCATTCCGAGCTTGGAGCCGTGACACTTTGGAATTACGGCTCCTTCTAGACGGTCCGATTTTGTGCTGCAGGCCCAGGCCCCAGCTGCAACTATACGGCGTCCCGTCCGACGGCATACGCTGCGTGTAGAACTTCTAGTAATCTCCCAACCCAAGGTAGGGCCCGCGACGGTACCTCACCGGGTGCCAATACAGGTACTGTGCAGCGACAACTGCACGTCTAGTAGGACTAGACAGTCGCAGTCACAGACCATTAAGACGTCTCAGCAGGCCGCAGTTGCAGTCACATACCGAGTTCACTTCGGTGGGGCTAGCTATTCGGCAGGTGCACCAGCAGTTCGTCGGGAGCGACAACTGGTGAGAGCTTCTAACAAGTGGTGAGGTCAGAAGGTGTGGTGGGCTCAGACTAGCGTGATAGGTGGTCGAAGCGCCGGGCCCAGCCACTGAACACCCAGCGCCGTGGTAGGCCCTCCCAGCGGCAGCTTCGACTGCCCGCCACCCCGCCACCGCCTACCAATTCCTACCTACGTAGCGCTTGAACCCCACAGAACGTCGACCCGACAACTTTCCACTCAGCTTCCATCTTGCTTCGCTGCCCCTCTGCCTTCCCACGGAATTGCAATTTGTTATTTACTCCTTCAAGCTGGCACGTGTTGATATACCTCTCTTGCACGGCGCGAAGGCAGCCTCCAGAGTGCAATTGTTTGTGTTATCTTCTTGTTTGTGCTGCCGTTCTTGCTCTCCCCCCCCACCCCCCCGCCTATCTTGTTGCCCGCTGGGCAAGCACATCGCTTCCCTGTACGCAGGCACACGGTACTCGCTCCGACGTCACGCGTCCTGGCACCTTCTGGAACAGAATCGCCAGCAATCGTCGCTCCATCGGTAGCACGCAGGCTCGGATACGAACTGGAGCGCGGAGGTGATCGACCCTGCTAAAGCGCTTCCAGCTTCAGCATTTCTTTGTCCGGCTAGGCTCCTGCTCTCCCAGCCAGACACCGAGCTGCCTGCCCTGAACCGCACGGCACCTCAGACCCTAGCCGCCCGTTCTAGCCGTCGTCTCCTCCCCCCAGGGTTATACTGGTAGAGGTACACATATTACATCATCCCAAACAACGCCCCCCTTCCCAACCACAGGACCCCTCCCGCGCAACTGGGCGGCAGCCAGGCCCAGGCGTGCTAGGCTCCCCTCACCCCAACGCTCCATCCCTCGGCTCCGCCCCCCCTTTGCAACCTAACACAGCCTGCGCGGGGAGCTGCTCAAGTGCCTTAACCCCCCAAAGCCTCCCCAGACTTCTCCCCAAGCGCTCACTGCGGGCTATTGACCTCCATATCCGTCACGACAACCTCAACGTCCCCTCTTCGCGAGGCCCCCTTCGTCGCCGCATGAGATCTCTCTATCCATTTTTGTCATCGTCCATCGGCCGTAATCCACCACCTCCGTACCGTCCCGTGGTTTTCTAGCGCCCTCAAGACACCATCCCAATCCCCCGCTGTCACCGGTCATTCCGAGACATCTTGGCTTTAGCCCCTTCCACCCTCCCCGTCCAGCAACCTGGCAGGCAGCAAGCGGCGCAGTCTCTCCTCCCAAGGAGGCCTGCTGAACAGGATGTTCGGCGGAGGCTCGTCCTCGGTTCCAAAAGCCGAGAACGCGGTCTCGGACGGTAGCGGCGGCGACACGACGAAGAAGGGTGGAAGTAAATCCCCGTCTCCAGAGCATAGAGCCGAGGGCGCCTCCCCGACCCCCATCAAGACAACAGACCAGGCCGCCAGCGGCGAGAAGCGCAGCGGCAATGGCAGCCCGCCCCTGTCTGGTGGCTCCGCCGAACAGAAGAAGCGCCGGAGTAGCGGTGTTAGCAGCAAGGCAAGCAGCCTGCTGGCGAGCGCAAAGAGCAGCCTGAGCTTCGCCCAGGTCGGCGGCCGGTCCGGCAGCGACCGTGCATCGCCCAACCAGACGCCCCTCCAGAAGCTGGGTAAGCAAGACCCGGCCCTGGCGGTGCCACAAGGCCAGCATAACAATTCCGCGGGCGAGTCTCTGCCGGGACCCCGGTCCACCTTTCGCGTGGGCGTTTGGGAGGACCGGAACAAGAAATGCCGCAGAACGATGGAGGATACACACGCCTTTCTATACAACTTTCTGCACACGCCGGCCCCCGTCCTGGGGTCCGACGGCGGCGGCGGTCAGAAGCCTGGGAGCGACGCCCAGTCCCAATCTGGTAGCGGCGGCAGCGGTACATCCGACGACGACATGTTGGAGACGGACAACGGCTACTTCGCCATATTCGATGGACATGCAGGCACATTTACGGCCGACTGGTGCGGGAAAAAGCTGCACATCGTGCTGGAAGACATCATACGGAAGAACCCGAACCAACCGATACCGGAGTTGCTGGATCAGACCTTCACCACGGTAGACGCGCAGCTGGACAAGCTCCCCATTAAGAACAGCGGCTCTACTGCTGCCGTCGCCGTGCTTCGCTGGGAAGACAGAGTGCCTAGTAACCAGTCTGTGACCGGCTCCCAGGCGATAGCACCCGCGGCTGCTAAGGCCGCCGAGGAGGCGATAAGATCCGACGACAAGTCCAGCGGGAACACGAATAGCTCGGCCGATCCCGAAGCCGCCCACGCGAGGCTGAAATTGCACGCCTCTAGGCAGCGCGTGCTTTATACGGCTAACGTTGGCGACGCGCGCATCATCCTATGCCGCGGCGGCAAGGCTCTGCGCCTATCGTACGACCATAAGGGCAGCGATGAGAACGAGGGCAAGCGCATAGCTAACGCCGGTGGGCTGATCCTAAACAACCGCGTCAACGGAGTTCTCGCCGTCACTAGGGCCCTTGGCGACACCTATATGAAGGATCTTGTCACCGGGCATCCCTACACGACCGAGACCGTCATACAGCCGGATATTGACGAGTTCATGATCATTGCTTGCGACGGGGTAAGCTTTCTTCCTAGTCTTTACTTCTTTTGGTTCTGTCAACGTGAGACTAACTCCGTATTCGCAGCTCTGGGATGTTTGCTCGGACCAGGACGCGGTGGACCTTGTCCGCAACATTCAAGAACCCGTGTCCGCGGCAAAGCTGCTCGTCGATCATGCTCTCGCACACTTCAGTACGGACAACCTATCGTGCATGATTGTCAGGTTCGACAAGGATGCGCTTCTGCAAACCCAAAAGAGCCATGCCCACCCGATTGGGGTCGAGGGCGACCTGACGGGGTCGGCCGGGAAACCCAGCGAAGCCGAGAAAATTGTCAACACCACGAAGCAGAAGATTGCCGAGGGCGAGGCGCCCGCGATCGGGATCTCCGGCAGCAACAGCGGCCGGGGCCACGATCCCGCAGCCGTCGATAATGGCGGTGAGGCGGCGTTCAAGCCCACGGCGATCGAGGGCTCGGTGGAAGAGGAGCCAAGTCTGGCCGGTAGCGACTCACCCGAGGCGACGCCAGACGGGTCCGTGACCACCATGGAGACGGAGCCATCGCAGGAATCCCATCCGAAGTCATGATGATCCTGGCGGCCATTGTTCAGGGGAACAGGTTGTGGATCTCCCTGCCAACTTGCAGTTTGTCTCGCCTTGCTTGCGCTCCGCTCTTCCCCTTCCATTTTTGCTGGCTCGCTCTCACCTTTTTTTTGTTTGGTTTTGTCGATGACAGCACGAGTATTCTGTTCGGACATGAGAAACGACCGGGTGTTGAGCATCAAGATGTTATTTTACTCTTGGTAGGACATTGGGTAGGCATACGTAGAGGGAAGAGCGGAGCATGTGTGGGGGAGCAAGCTCACGGGGGCGCGGACAGCGTTAAGAGTAGAAACTGGTGATTTCGAGCGATGCACTGATTGGCTTTTGCAGAGGTAGCGCTCAGGTTATGGCCAAGGAGTTCTTTTTTTGTATGGTGTAGCACATCTGTCTGTATATGGTAGCTGAGGTAGTTTTGGCTGGTTTCTTGGAGTCGGCTCTTCTTTCTTTTTTTCTTTTTTTAAGCAATATCATATGAGAGATGCTATGGATTCCCTCTAGTGCGTGTTGTCTCCACGGCGCATTGTTTCTCCATGTGAGTTGGTCGATCTTTCAGACCGACTGGTTCGGGACTGGGTGTAGGCTTTTGTCCCTCTCCTTTTTTCCTCCTCCCGCCCCATACGGGGCGGCGTACCACCCACAGCCTCGCCTTGGTGCTCCGACCGAGGGCAGAGGGACGACGGATGGACGGCCTGCCAGCCGCGTCTCGCGACTTAGCGAGAGCACAAAGGAGGCATATAGCACGCACGTCGCTATTGCATATTGTCCTGCAGGGTTGACGGCAGGCAGGCCGTGCCTATACACCGCTCGAGGTAAGAAACATGGTATGTTGTCTCTTCGCCCCTATTACCTCCTCCACCTGCCGTATGCAGCCAGGATGTCGCAAAACCTGCGCGAGGTACATGTGGAGTAGCAGACCTGCCGAGTAGAAGTACCTTTGCAGAAGCAGGACAGTATACCGAACGAAAGGGGATGACAGGGCAGCCTTACTTGCGCAGATGGCAAGCACGAAGACAGAAAGGGGGCGAATGATGCAGCCCGCGCTGGGTGTCGTGCATATGCCGTCCCGCTCGTGCCGTTTGTTTGCCGTGTGCATCAGCATAGCGTCGACGCTCCTGCTTCGATGGTCCGCGCGGAGGAGGGGCAAGAAAAAAAGGGGTCAAAGCGGACAGGAAGGACGGAGCAACAGGACGGTTCTGCGCCTTGATGTCTAAAAGGTATGTACCCGACCCCTCCTTCTCCCTCCTCCTTCTGTCTGTTTCATGCGGACGGAGGGACGCATGTCGCCGTCCAACTTGTAAAGCACTCGGCCTGCGAAAGACGGCGTTAACGCAGTCCCATGGCACTGCACTCCATTTCCTAAAGATCTCCCGTTTCTTCAGGTATGGTGGTGCACTACTCGCTCAGTTCTCCATACGGAAATCGCGGAAGGGTTGGATTGTGCGGAGCACTCGGTACGACTGGTTGCACGACGAACCGAGCTAGGCAGAGAAGGGTCTCGTTTGCGAAGAGTGCAGATCGCTCCAGACCGCAACATATCGATCGCTTTTCTCCCTCCGAGATTGGGCGAGGCCTAATTCGCCGGGGGGTGGGGGCAGCGGATACTGTCCCCTCAAGTCCTCCGCACCAGACAAGCGCCGCCCACGGTCTTTGCGCATGGCTGTCTCCACCGCTGTGATAGTACTGCCACTTTTCCCTCTCTCCGGCTGCGGGAAGCCACAGCGCGGACGCGCCGGATGCCGTTCCCTTGACTTGCTCGCTCACTTTACATCGTAGCACCACATCAAATAGAATACTGGGGAAGGTGCAGAAAAGGAAGTACAAGTAGTACGAGGTTGGTAACACAGCGCACGGCATCCTTGCTGAGCCGGGCAGCCGCAGACACGAGGCTGCGGCTATTAACTACCGTGCATGCTAATTTTTTGCAACTTCGATCAACCGCCGAAACGAAACAAAAAAAAAAGGCATCTGTTTCGTCCGTGCAGGGAGCGCACGGCGTGGATACATATTGGGGCAAGGAGGGGCCAGTCGCGGAAATTACTGTGTGGGCTCGCCGGACAATACTCAGTAGTACAAGTAAGCGGAGGAGAAACAGCACAGGGGCGGCCCGCGCACGGCTTTGCATCCGGGATGGGGTCCAAGGGTCCTCCCTTCCTCCCTTCCTGATTCGTTGCGATCCAATGGATGAGAGAGACAGAGAGCGCCGACCGCTCGAGCGAACGGCTAAGACGATTGGTTCGGCTTCTCTGAGCATGCGCCATCGTTCAGCGCAGGGGCATACGCACGGCGTCTATCATTACGGAAAGCACTACTTGAAAACAGGTGCCTGGACAATTACACCCAACAGAGGGCTCTGATTGGTAGTGCCCAGGCACACGACTGCCCAGAGCTCTGGTATACAAGTACATGTAGGTAGTAGGTATGAACGAATAGCTACCTAATAGGACGACGTCCTAAAGCACATCAGTGCCTCAAGTGCCAGCGCCTTAAGGTCCTCCACACCCTCCCGGCCTCCGCTCTTCCGGTGCCTCCGCCCCTTCTAGTGCCTCCGGTGGACCGGGGATCGACGAGCTGAGAGATGGCCTTGGCGGCTTGGACGTGAACGGCTGCTGCAGCGAAGACCGGTGGAATAAACAGGAAATTGATGATATAGGATTCAGCTCATTCTCTTAACGAAGATCTGCTGCGGCCGATGCTAAAGCAAGACGGCGTGACGTATATTCCGTACATGTTAGCCTAGGGCACAGAATATAGCCACTCGCCTAGGCCGATCCGCAACCTCGTCCTAAGCAGGACTCCTCAACAACACTCCGCCGTTCTTGTCCCGACGCTCCCTGGAAAGACCCTGGCGGTGCCCCTTTCGGCTACACGCGCCACTCTCATGCGCATAGTTGCCGAGATCGTGGCGCAGGCCGGGTCTCGGCGGGCCTTATCGGGAGCCTCTGGAGTGTGCCGGGCTACACCTTTTTTGACATGAGCTACGAGGGAAACAACCTACATGGAGTTGATACCAGATTACGTACCACTCAGACTGAGGACGCCGTGGCGGAAATGAAGCGCTGGGGATTTAGGAAGCATGAGGAGTGGATCCGCGAGGCTCCGGTGGGAGCATGGAAATTGATGAGGGAGGATTCTAGTACTGGTTCCTATATTATTATTAGAGAGTCTCTATTATTAAAACTCGCCAGGTCTTAATGATCCCGCGTCCGTACATCCTCCCATGGTAACGGAAGCTGATTATGGCAGCCAGGAGGACACATCTTCCTCCTGAGTCGTCTCCTAGCGGGTGGAAATGCCGCCTCGAGCCACACGCCACACTTTGGCCTCCTATCTCAGTACGTCCCGGCCGCATTAGCGTCACAGGCTACACCAACACCCCGGCTGGTTCTCAGGCAGGCCAGGTCTGGATGCTGGCGCATCTCGCCGGAACTCAGTGGCGCCTGCGCCGTAGCAGTCCGGCTCGTGTTAGGAGCGAGGCCAATCTCGATCTCGCAAGCGAGCTGGTATGAGAAGGTGGGGAAAGGCCGCAAGCGGACGGGACCAACGGGGGCCAGCGGCGCAGGATGGTGCTCCTGCTAATCGAGGCTGCTATAATTACGACCAATTTGCTGACGACGGTCGTCGCGCGGGGAAAGCTTGTGAGAGAGAAAGCTGAGAGAGACGAGGTGACGGCGACGAAGCGGTGACGGACAGCAATTATCATGGAAGACCGTCGCGGGGACGAGGCACTGACTGTACCCCGTAGTAGTAGGACAGGGGTTGCGAGAACGGTCCTCCCACCCTCGCAGGTCCGGGATTCTGGCCCCGCTCTCCCCACGTGACGAAACTTAGAGCAATCAGAAAACACATATCTTAGAGAAACCCCCCCTTGCTGTTCGCGCATCGGCCTTAGTTCCAGAAAGGACCCGCCAATTAATTGGCCTGCCCGATTTGATGCGGTCGCGCCTGTATCGCCTCCTTCAGCCTTACCCCTGAATGGGCTTTTCGGAGACAGTTTGACGCGGCTCGTCGCGCAACTCCCGCTCTGCCAGAGACCCTGACTGCTGGCAGCTTCAGCTCTACCCGCGATTGGCACCTGGAGTCCTGGAGTCCTGAGCCGGACGACCGGTCTCCCCTGCCTCGGTCGCCCCGGCCCTCTTCGCTCTCGACCTCGACGTCGTCGCCTTCGCAGACACAAGCCGTCGCCGGTGGCCCCCATCGGAGATGTCGTTGAATGGCCTAGACAATCCCCAGGTCAAGGAAGCTCACGATGCGGCTGCGGCCGAGCCGGGAGGATGGTATGCGTGCAGCCTGCTTTTCGTCCGCTCCCCTCTTCCCTTGCTGAGATCGCAAGGCGTTACATGGATATCTCGTTCCCCAGCTTGTGGCCTTGGCCCTGTAGTTCCTGTTGTGCTCCATCCTGGACGTGTGTCCAGCATAGCCACATTCTGATAGTCGCTAATTCGTTCTCGTAAAACCCCAGGTTCCTCCTGAAATACGCGAGCCGTGACGAGGTTGAGCTGCTGGGCCGCGGCAATGGGGGCATCGTGGAGGTCCGAAACGCGATTGCGCAGTACGAGGAGCCGTCGCCATTGTACGGCTTTCTCAGGTACAGGCGCAGGAATGTCATTATCAAGTACCTGCCGGATGACTGTTCGCGATTGGTGCAAGGTGCGTGCCCCTGTGCTTTGTCGCCTGTGCTCTGCTCCTATTTTATCCAATCTTTTGGTTTCCATGTGGGCGATGCGCCGGAGAACGGACGACTGACGACCCCATGGTTTACAGCGCGCGTCACGGTGCATTTCAACGCCGTGTGCGAGCGGTTTGCGCCGTGCGACACCACATTCTCCATAACGACCGCGAAGGAGCTCAAGGACACAAAGCTCTCGGCCGCATGCTCGCTGCACACCGCGTCCAGTTCGACCTCGTCTTCGTCTAGCTCGTTGCGCCGGAGACGGCTGATGGAAATTGCCGAAGAGGAAGAAGAGGAGCAAAGAGCGATCAAGAGGCAGTCGACGGTGAAGGAGGAGGACCGGTCCAGCGTAGCGGACGGAGAGCCACCGGTGACTCTCAACTCACATTTGGCCAACTCCCCAGAAGAATCCAATTTTTCGGGCACGACAGACCCTCCCTCCTTTGTCGGCGCCGCACGCCCGCCCTCCCCCGCCAAATCGCTCGACGCCGCGCGTCGTATGTCGTCGCAAACCACACGGCCCGACTTGTACAGCTACTCGTCATACTCCTACAGCAGGCCAAAAGTAAAGCTGGGGCCCCGCCCGTCGCTAGACGTTGCTGGCCGGCCTCGCACATCAGCCGGCTCGGGCGACTACAGACCGGTGTCGTCCATCCCCGCCGGCTTCAAGCTCTTCTCGAAGGGGTCTAAGAGGGCCAAGATTTCCGAGAGCGAAAGCGGCCAGGACGCAGCCGACTCACCGATCAAAGAGGAAGAGGCGTCAGAAACAGAACCCGCGGCCGCGAATATACCAATCCCGGAAGACCCTCCTTCCAGCCCCGAGATGAAGCGGCCTCACACCAGCGGCGGGCGACCGGCCACCAGCTCCGGCGTGTCCCTCAAGTCGGGCCTGGCCGCAAGCGTCGCGCCTCCGACGAAGCAGAACACTATGACGCCGGAGAAGGCCCGACTGATGAAGGCGATGCAACTACGAGAGAAGAAAAAGAAGATGACAATACAGCCTCCGACGCCGGCTTCCATCCCCGTTGTCGGCGTCGTCGAGCCCCCGGTGACCCCAGGAGAGTCGCAGCATTTGGAGGATGCCGCTGAAGAGGCCGGGACTGCCGGGCAGGGTGAGCTGTTGGGCGGTAGCGCGAGGGATGCAGAGCATCGGTTTTCGACTTCACAAGCTGACTCGGGCATCGACGTGGCTTCTCCGGCGATAGACCGCGCCTCGATGGACACCCAGACCGACTCGCACCCCGCTTCCCCGACGGCCATGTCGGACATCGGCGACTCGACCAAGGCTTCGTCCTTCTCCGAATCGACCGACGAAACGGTGCGGGCGAAACGGGAGCGTGACGGGCACGAAGACGGCGCGGTTGAGAATGAAGACGAAAAAGAAGATGATGGCGATGACGAGGAGGAAGAGGAGAGCAACGAGAACGGTGGCGATGGGGACGAACACGGGGGTGATGGATACACCACAGAGGCAGACACAGACACCGCAAAAGCGATCGATCGTAACGGAGGTGGCTGGGAAGAGGGCCGGATCGCGAGGCCCGCCGAAGAAGCCCTAGGCCCAGTGCAGGTCGGTGGGGGCGGACCCGCCGGGGCCGGGGTCCGGCAAGCGACGATACTTAGCGAGCACGCTACGCCGCCAACCTTACCTCTCTCCAGATTTGCTTCTCTGCCGTCCACCGCACGAGCCTCGGGCGCGTCTGAACAATTGGGCGACGACGCAGGCCATGCGGCCCCCAAAGCCTCCAGCTCGCCTCAATTGATGATACCGACCTCCAAGTTTACCACGCACGGCCCGGCCGTCCCTACTATAATAACACCGGCGATGGAGGCGGAGGTGGATGTGGAGGCGGAGTTGAGGGCCGACCTGGACCTGCAGCGCCAACAGCAGCAACAAGAGCAGCTCGTCGTAGGCGGTGACGCCGACACGACGCCGGCCGACGCGAGGCGGTCGAGGCGGAAAACGGCGACCGTCGAGCCCATCCAAACCGACCTGGAGCTTCCTTTGCCCGTGGGCAGGCGCGCCATTCGGGCGGAGTCGCGTCTCTCCGACGACGACGAGCTGATGGACGAGCTCCAGTCGGCCACCGTGGAGGAGGCGAAGCCCATACCGTTGTCTAAGTCACCCATGAACCCTCTTTTTTCCGACGACAGCATAGACGACAGCTTTGATCACGGCCTCGACCACAGCCCGCCGCAGCAGGGCCGGGACCACGCGAGCTCGCCGTCACGCGTCGTGCGCACCGTGTCCAACCCGATCCGAGGCCCGCTGCTAGCCCCGGGCGACGTCTCGTCGAGCTCGGCGAGGGCCGTCTCGTCCGGCGCCGCGTTCCTGCACAAAATCACCCAGCAGTCATCGGCGAACCTGACGCCCAAGAAGGCCAACATCGGCTCCAGCATCTCGCAGCGCATCAGGGCGTTGGAGAGGCTGAGCAGCAGCACTGGCGGCCCGCCCGACAGCCAGTCGCGCACGGGCCGGCCGTCCTCTACCTTCTTTTCGGTGCGCAAGTCGACGCGGGAAACATCCAGGTCGCCGTCTGTCGCGGAGCGAGCCAGCTCGTTGACGAGGCCCGACCACGACACGCCGTCGCCGCCGGGATCTCTAGAGTCGTCGCCAGAAGCGGCCAAGCTGGGATTCCGCGATCGATCCGGCTCGATGGCGAATCGGTTATCCGTCTTCGAAGGGGGGAATCTACCTCGGGGCCGGCCCGAGTCGATCCAGGTCACGGCGCGGATCGTCCGCGACCCGACCCATCCTTTCCCCAAGATGCCGGAGCCGCGGTCCGATCCGGGCGAGTTCAGCCCGCTCGACCTGAAGCAGTCCCCGCTCGTGGTCGACCATGACCGGGGCACCCTGACCCCCCTTTCAGCGCCGGCGGTGACGTACGGCAGCAGTACCACGTCTCTCGCAGCGGCAGCAGCCCTACCCGAGCCTTCCGACGATGACGTCCCCCCCACCATGACCAGGAAGGAGACGATCCAGCAGCGCCGGATGTCGAGGGAGCAGAGGAGGTCCCATTCGGAAGACCGGACGGCGTCCGAGAGCAAAGACGACGGGGAGCCCCCGCGGCCCCGGCGTCGGTCGTCCTTATCCATCGTCAAGGACTTCATCAAGGAGCGGCGAGGCTCGCTGCTGGGCGTCAAGTCACCGTCCACAGACAACCTCAACCTGGGCTCGCCGGCGTTGATGGCGGGGCCGCTCAAGTCGCCGTCCCGGCCGCCTTCGGTTCACGCCACCACAGGCCTGGCGCGGCGGTTGAGTATCTCCAGCCGGCGGTCGTCCACCAGCAAGGACCGGGATCTCAGCACACCCCCGCCGCCCCTAGCGACGCCCATCTCGCCGTCGCTGAAGACGGACTCGGGCGACGAGACCAAGACTTCGCCGTCGGAGTCTGGCCATAAGAAGACCGGCTCCGGCAGCAAGAGCCGGGCCAGCCGGTTTATGCGGCGGCTGTCCAGCTCGCTGAGCTCGAGCCGGAAGAACTCGACGCCGACGATCTCGCCGACAGTGGCCGAGGAGGAGGACGAGGCGGACAGCGACCCGGTGCCGCCGTCGACGGGCAACTCGGCGCACCACCAGCCGACGATCGTGGCGTTCATGGGCGACGTGAACGTGCAGTTCCCGGACAACCTGCTGTGGAAGAGGCGGGCCATGTGCCTGGACTCGCAGGGCTTCCTCATCCTGAGCACCGTCCAGGGCGTCACGGCCACCACCACGGCAGCCTCGGTGGCGACCTCGGACAAGCAGGCCGGCACCATCAAGCGCTACCACCTCAGCGACTTCCGCCAGCCGTATATGCCCGAGATGGAGGTGCAGGAGCTGCCCAACAGCGTGTGTCTCGACTTTGTGGACGGCTCGGGCCTGCAGATCGCCTGCGAGGACCGGGCCGGCCAGCTGAACGTCCTGCACAGTAAGTCCGACAACGCAACGTGTCCTGCCCATGATCCCTTCCGCTGACCCGTCTTCGTGACAGTCCTGCAAGACGCTCACCAGAACCACACTTCGTTCGGACAATAATGACCTCGCTTGTTTTTTTCCTTCTTCGCAACTTTGCTGTCCCAAAAAAGCCAATTTCCTTTTCCCGAGAATTTTACGACTTCCTGAGCACTCTCTCTGCCTTTGTCTCGTTGTGTCATATCATCGACTTGGCTTCTGCCTCCGTCCCTTTTGTTATCTCATGCATACACTGACCATACCCAAACCCATACCCAACCATGACCTTGTTCTATCTATCTTCTCTTGTCCTGGCCTAACTGAAAAACTTTTCTTCCTCCCCCCCCTTTGCCTTATGTCTCACTCTCGCTCCCACGCTCCCTGTGTGTCCTCTCTACCCAACTTGTTTATATAACTCTTCATATGCATAACGATTTGCCACCACCACCACCACCGCCACCATATCTATCTCTATCTCCCCTAATAGTTCCTTGTAGCCACCCAACCTACGGCTAGAACCAATGGCCACCACGGGCTGCCGGGTGGCCTCGAGCAGGCTCCCTATATAGTTATCAGCCCCTTGGCTGTCTTCTTTCGGGTTTCTTTTTTTACTGCTCCCTCGCGCGAGATGTCTTGCTATCTGTAGGGCCACCAAGGCCAGCAAGCGTACTAGTTTAAATGAAAGATGCCGCTAGCCACGGCTCAGCCAGCTAGACAAAAGACGGTCCCATCAGTTTTATATTCAGTAATGTCTCTATTTTCTTCTAGTATGTTCCTTAGGTGTTTCTTCTTCCGTATATAGGCGCAAGATGCCGGCCGCTCGTCAAGGTATAGACGGGCGTATGACCACCAGTCGTTGCCTTTATCTGCCCAGGGTGGGAGATCGAGAAAAAGAAAGGAACGGGGGGCAAGCTCGCTTCGTCGTTTCACTTATTTTGCCTTGTAATGCGTTTGCCTGTTTGTAATTTTATGTCTATTACTTCATGTAATCCTCGTCTGTCTATCTAATCTCCATTATTGTGCCCACGCGCACGTATCTTACCGTGATGTAGTGTTTTATATAGATGACCCCAAGAGGGAGGGCAGCGTGGAAGAGCGAGAAGACAGACGATGAAGACGAAGAGGGCGTTTTCGCAACCAAGCACCCGCAGCTCGAGATGGGATTTACCTTATCTATAAACAAGTGAAAGTCACAAGTAGGAGGATAGTCCATGCACCTGGAAAAGCAGAAAGTCACCTTCCTGCGTAACTCTGAATGTGTTTGTTCGCTCTGGCTGGCGTTTTGCTCCGTCCTGTCCCGTCCATATCTGCCGTACCGTACCTACGAGGGAACCAACCCGTATTAATAGGAAGACAATTCCTTCTTCTATCTTATCACTCGTTATATACCAGTTTGACTGTAGTTTAGTAGCTGCATAAGTGGGGGTAGAGGTAGGTGGCACCTATTGACCTCTGCCACCTCTGCTATTTATGCACTAGGTATATATACGTATACGTGTGTGTACGTGTGGGTGTGTGTGCGCGTGCAATAGAATAGAGATTCCTCCTACTACCTACAGGCAGGTACCTAGTAGGTTTTGATGTTTCACACATCACATATCGTACTGTGTCCCTTCCTGTTCTCGGATAAGCAGAGGGAGGAAGGAGGGAGTAGAAGTACAGGTAGGCAAATGGATGGATGGATGGACTTCTCTTATGTACTTAGGCAGTCTTACGCGTAAGAGCTGCTGCCCGGTCTCCACGCTTCTCGCAAATACAGTCTCGGGAAGCAAGTGAATTCTAACTTGATCGCCAACTCGACCCTCCAGAAACCAACCTGCTTTTCTCTATGTACCATCCGAAGAAGAACCACACAATACCTCAAGTATCTTGGCTAGAGCTTCATGCTTCCCTCCCCGGCCTACAATTTTCGCGGACTACGGCGACATATACCTATTGGGCTAGTCGATTTGTCCACGGCGAGATATATCTACCGGGCTGGTCACTTTGTCCTGTTCGTACTCTCAAACAGCCGCACATCCGGGTACGCAAAGGCCTTCATCCTCTACAGTTTCTCCCGGACGGGTTATTTCAACGTCCCTAGCACTCCCCTTACGCCTACGGACGCCTCTACCTGCTTCGAGACTGGCATACATAGATAACCTGTACATACACATCGAGTAAACCATCTAGGGAGCAAACACCTCCGTTTCTCTTTTTCCCCGTTCCCGCCCATGTCTTTCTACGTGTCCAGCAGGTCTCCTACCCTTCACTTGTACGTTTGGTGCAAAACTTAAACATGGTATGGCTTTTCAGACCCGCTCTAGTGATGTCATTCTTTCGCCTTCACCCGCCCTCTCTCTCTCCTCCCTGCTTGAAAATCCTACAGTCGTGGAAAAAATACTCCCGCACACAATTTGTAGACCAAACCAAACATCACAAACATTAAGTCGGACAGTCCTCCCCCAAACGCGTTATTTTCTTGGGGAAGAAGCGGGGATGTAAAAGTAGTATTGTTTCCAGGGGAATAGGTGGATAGAGTAATGGGATTTGGTAGGAAGGGTGCCCCCATGCTTCCCAGAAGGAGAAAAAAAAAGACATCAGAGCCCTCCTATAACCTCCCCAACGCCAGCCAGGATGTGGGACAGCATGCAACAGGAAAACAGTTGGGGGGGAAGAGCAGAAGGCAAGAGGAGGATGGGGGGTATCCACTGGAAAAGAACATATACGGATTTGGGGTAAAAGAGAAAACGGGCCATCATCAATCCACCTGTCCTCATGTATCCTCCTCCCTTCAGATCGATGCAAGTTCAGAACAAGAACTAGACAACGCTCGCCATTTTACTTGGCATGCTTCTTAAAGGCCAACAGCTCGGCGAGGCTCGGGAGAGGGCAGCCGTGCTTCAGGAAGTCGTGGTCGAGGAGTTCGCGAGCCGACGCGCGGCTCTTGATATCCACGCAGAGACAGACCGACAGGAAAGCTTTCAGCTCCTTGCTGAGCTTCTCGGGCTTCTTTAGGCGCGGAGTACCGTTAGTAGCGATCAAATACAGCGCCTTCAGAGGCTCCTCGTTCAGGTACGGCGGCTCAGACTCGATCATCTCGATAGCCATAATGCCCAGCGACCAGATGTCGACCTTGGGGCCGTATTCCTTCTGCTTGACAACCTCGGGGGCCATCCAGTACGGGGTGCCGACCATGGTCGCCCGCTTCGACTTCGTCTCGGTGAGTTTGGCGCAGAAGCCGAAATCAGCTGGTAGACGGGTTAGCCCTGCAACGCCTTGGTCCACCATGGAAGAGGGCGACTTACTAATCTTGACGTTACCGCGCGAGTCTAGCAGGACGTTGTCGCTCTTGATATCGCGGTGGATGATGTTCTGCGAATGCAGATGCTGCAGGCCTCGGCAAGTCTGGTGACAAGCTGCGTCAGGAACCGAATCTGGTGATAAAAGCCGGGGGGGAGAGAAAGAATACGTACCTCGAGGCAGATGGTGGAGATCTGCTCCTCGTTGATGGAAGGGTTGTTGTCTATGACGTCGGTCAGGGCACCGCCCTCCATGAACTCCATAACCACCCAGAGTTCGGAGTTGTTGTTGCGCAGGAAGGCGTCGAGGAAGTTGACAATGTTCCGGTGCTTGCTGTCCTTCATGACCATGATCTCGTTGACGATCAGCTCCTTTCTCGGCTGGTGCGCCAGATCCATCTGCTTGATGGCGACCTGGGCCCGGGAGCCCTGCTCGCGCAGAAGCGCGCGGGCGATACTCGACGTGGCCGTCTCCTTGACCTTGGCCACGTAGACGGAGCCGGAAGCGCCCTGCCCGATCTTCTTCTGCTTCGAGTAGGACAAGTTGGGGTCTTCTGGCGAGACGGCCTCCTTGAGCTTCTGCATGACCTCGCTCTCCGACATGGTCGACATGCGCACATCCTGCTTGCGCTCCGCAGCCGTAGGCTTGGACGTGAGCGCCGCCTCGGCCGCCTTGACCGCGTCCGGCTGGGCCGCAGGCTTGGGCGCGACGTTGAGGGGCTTGACGGGCGCCGGCAGGCGCGACGAGGCCTGAGCCTGGGCTTGGGCCTGCGGCATATTGGCGCGGGGTGGCTGGGCGGCAGCGGCCGAGCCGTTGGGGTAACGCTGAGCCGAGCCGGCGGGCTGGTCGTTGCGCGTCTGCATACGCTGGGCAGCCGCGGCCTGCGACGCAGGGTCCCGAACGGACGAAGAGCTCGTCTGCTGGGCCACGGCGGGACGAGGCGGAGCAGCGCCGCCGGCCGTCGGGGGAGACGGCGCGGGCCGCTGAGCGCGGAGGCTGGAGACCTGCTGCGTGGCGGACGGCTTGGGCGCCGGGGGCGCAGCACGAGACGGGTTGAAGCGGTCCGTAGACGGCGCGGACGAGCCGCCGAAGCCGCCGAGCTCCTGCTGCGCGAGCGGCGTTTTGGTCTTGGGCAGCGACGCGTTATACGCCTCCATGTCTCGCCGGTTCTGCTCCTCGATCTCCGTCATTCGCTGTCTCTGCGCGGCCTCGAGCTGCTGCTTCTGGCGCTGCTCCTCGCGCGCCGCCTCGCCGGTAACGTAATTCGGCGCCATGTTCTGCATCTGCTGGCGCTGCTGCTGCGACTCCGTGGGCGACGGACGACGCGGCGTGCTCGCGCCCGACTGCACGGACGTCTGCGCCGAGTAGCTGCTGGGGTTCCGCTGCATCGGCTGCATCGGGCGCGGCGGCGCGACGGAGGCACCGCCGCCGTAGCCGAGCTGCTTGTTCTGCATACTGCTCGCGGGCGGCGTGGGCGTTAGGCTCGGGTACTGCGCCGGGTTCTCGGCCCGCTTGGTGAGGTCGGAGTAGAAGTCGAGCACCTCGAACACCGCCTGGGGGTTCCGCTCGTAATCCTCCTTGGTGATGGCGGAGGAGTTCAGCAGCTTGGACCACTCGGGAGGCAAGCCGATGAACTCGCCCGACTGGGGGTCAAAGCCGACGTGGACCGCGTGGGAGAAGTTGGTTGGGTTGCTCACGCCGCCCATGCCGGGGCAGCGGGCGTAAATAAAGTCGATCCACTCGTATAGGTCATCGTCGCTCTTAACACGAATCTGGAGGGTCTTGGTCGAGCCGTCGTCGTCGCCGGGGCTCGAGGAGGATCCATTGGAGTGCCGCTTCACCTCGAAGATGGTGCCGGCAGCCTCCACTCGGCCCACGTTGATCACGTCCTTGAGGAAGAGCGTGTACGAGACCTTGCCGCCCTCCTGCTTGTGGAAGTCGAGGGCCTCCTTGCGCAGGACCAGAAACTTCTGCTTCCACGGCTGGATGAAGTTCTTGCTCTCCTTGACCTGGGCCCAACCCTCCTTGATGACGGCCACGCCTCCCTGGCCGTCGACATTGGAGGCCTGGCGGCCCAACGGCAGAGAGATGGTGGAGCCGGTGTACTGCGTGGACCGCGAGACGGGAGAGCCCATGCTCAGGTTGGCCATGCTTCCGGGAAGGCTGGTGTTCGGCGTCAGGTTGAGACGAGGCCTATCGGTCGGAGGCCGGGGGGCAGGGCCAGGGTTCATGAACTGCCCTTGGGTGTAGATGCTTCTGCAGAAGGAAGAGAAATGTTAACCTATCGCCCATATTGCCAGGCTGGAGTTGCGGCCATGTATGCATGTATGGGTAGTGGGGAAAGTTGCCAGGGGAAATGATTGGCGCCGAGACTGGAGCTGTTGCTGGCACCGTGGCTGCTGTTAGGGTGGGGAAGGGAGAACTTGGAAGGGAGAGAAGCAGCAGCAGCAGCAGCAGGGCCAGCAGTGCCGGCGGCGCGACAGCAGCTGCTGCTTTCAGGAGGAATGGGTTGGGGCAAGGGCATATATGCCCGCTAGGGTATGTTCCTTTGGGGGGGGGGGGGGGGGGGGGGGGCCCAAAACAAAAGGGCCAGAGGGTGGGGGGGGGGGGGGGGGGGGGGCCGTCCAAACCCGTTGGGGGG
>JAKLNC010000129.1:0-37626 GCA_022813145.1 Barbatosphaeria neglecta | reverse complement strand
TGTTTGTTTGTGTTTGGTGTTTTTGTTTTTTTTTTGCTGTTGTGGGGGTGGTGTGGGGGGGTGGGGGGGGGGGGGGGCCCCCCCGCCCCGGCCAAGAAGAAAAGTGCCTGAAGGAGGCTGAGGAGAGGGGAAGGGTGCAGTCCATACCCGTTCTGGGTCGCCATGATGTCTCTGCAGTGGAAGGAAGGTTTGTGGTGTTGGCTCTTCACTTGGCGGCGTCGTCGCGATCACGAGCCCAAGGGTGCCGCTTGGCGCTGGTCGAGGGGGTAGGAACCTCGAGGAAAAGCTACCGTAACTGCGAAAAGGTGAGAATTATTAGTTAGGGCTCCACTCGGCTGCAGGATGCAGGAGGATGCTGCAGGTGAACAACGCAGGTGAACAACGCACAAGGGCGCCCGTTGGCAAAAGGCAGAGTAGTTGTTGTTGTGGGTGAAGTGGTATGCGAGAGGGGAAACTGAGGGCGCGCCGTTTCTCCAAGCTCAGCCAAGCCGAGTGCCGGCCACTGACTCGAGGCGACTGGCGGGTGGCCCAACAGCGGTCTATTGGCATGCAAATTATGAAAGCAGCCCTCTTAATGGATGCAAACACAGTCGGGGCAAACGGGATCGCGCATCAGGGGCGCAAGCGAGGGAATTGGTGTTGTTCTCACCAAGATATCGGAGAGGTTGGTTGGAGAAGATGAGGTAGGGAAGGGAGATGCAGTGAGGAGATGAAGCGAGTGACCTCGGCGGCGGTCAATAAAGAGAGCACTAACAGGTACTGCACTCTGTAGGTACAGGTAGCGGTGAAAGCAGGCACTGTGCTCCGTATTCTGCAGGCTGCTCGCACTAGTGGTTAGCGGCCCTGCTGATTCCCTTCCGAGCAAGGCTGCTCCCCACCTGGCAGCACAACAGGCAGGACAACAGGCAGGCACTGAAGCAATGTTCAGACGAGAGGATCAGGGTTGATGGATTGCTGCTTGCAAAAGGGCCGGAGAAGACAACAAATTGGTGTGCAGAAAGCTCGGCAGGAAGCGCAGCAGCTCGACAGCACCGAGATCGCAAGAGGCTGCACTCCGCAAGTGAGGTCGCCTCGCAGATTCAAGGGGTCACAAATGCAGGCGGGTAAGGGAAGGGGGAGGTTGAGGCAAGAGGCACGGAGAAATTGGCGCGCGCAGGGGGGGGGGGACGAAAAGAAAGGGCCGGTGATAAGGGCAGAGTAGAGAAGCTGGGGCTCTGTCCTGGGCGTTGGGGCTCGAGGAAAAAGAAGGTGTGGCACTCTCTTGCCTGCTGCAGCAGGGCGCTGAAAAAGGATGGTCCCTGAAGAGGGTGGTCGGCAGGCTGCAGGGCTTGAGTGCCTGCTTGCCCGCCTGCAATGGATGGAGGGGCAAAGTGGGTGCCCACGGTGCCCACCAGTGCCCACCCACCAGCTGGAGCGTCCACTGATTTTCCACTGATTGCCCGCGGTCGAAAGGGGCCAGCCAGTCACAGCGACAATGGGCTGCCGCACCTGGGCCCCTAGCAGCGACGGCGGCACGGCGGGTGGGCCGTTTGCGCTACCGGACTACCTCGTCGCCACAGCGGCTGCCTGCTCCCAACCGCGGCCGACAGCGAACGGTGCTAGGTATCTCGCTATCTAAAACCGGGGGATCTGAGGGGAATGAGCACAACCGTTGCAACACCCACTGCGCCTAACCCCAAGCGCTCAAATACAGCCAGCCCAGGTACCCCGAGTTTGAGGATGGAGATGGAGGAAGGGTGAGAAAGCAGCCTAGCGCGGCCGTCGCAGGGGTTTCGCCGCGGCGGCTCCTCTTCCTAGCGTCCCACTCGACTTCGCTCCCTCACAAACCCACGTTGTTCGGCGGCCGCCACGCTCGCCCAGCACACTGACAGGCGTGCGCGTTGTGACAGCTGAAGTTGCTCTGCTACGAAGCACACGCAGCACCGCGCCTTCCCTCGAGTCAGTCCTGTCAGACGCTGGCCGTTCTGAAACCTGACTGGGAGCCAACCTGCGGTCTGCTCGCCTCCTCCTCTCGCCATTTGTCACTCCTTCCAGGAGGAGCCCCCGTGTCGGGCGGAGAGTCTCCGCGGAGGGCCTGCGTCGACGACGGAGCGCAGTTCCTACTCAGCAGAAAGGCAGGCAGAAAGGCAGGTAGGTCGGGAGCTGACACCGCCTACGTATGCAATGCATCCTAGCAAAATGTACCTGGGTGCGGCGCCACTACAAGAGTGATGGGAAGAGGCTAAAGCGCTCGGCAAGTCGTCAGTCCCGGGCCGCCCCAGGTGTTCCCGGGGGGCTTTGGTTTTCAACTTGTGCAACAAGCCATATAGAGATCGGCCTCCCCAGCCCCCCGATCCAAGAGAGGCTGACGACGACGACGACGACGACGACGATGCGCCGCAACAACGGCATGGGCTGCTGGCGGTGGTGGCGGCGGCGGCGTCGGTGACGACATCCCTGTGTTTCCTTCGCTTCCTTTGGTGCGCCAATGCCGGCCGAATGTGCGTGCTCCCGAACCCCGCCAGCTGCCCGCGACGTTCATGCCCGCCGCGCACTGCCTGCGCAGAAACGTTTCACAGCGTGTATAGCCTCGTTCTGTCTAGAGTTATGTTCGTCTGAAGTCGGGCTAGATCGTCTGGCCGCCCCCTTCCCTTATTCCTGCCGTTATGGCGCGGAGAGGAGGGAGGGGGGGAGGACAGGGGGAGGACAACGTGCAGCCTCGGGATATCAAATTATTGACCAAGAGAAAAAAAAGGGGACGTAACTGGCGGAGTGAACATCGACAGGACGGATCTGAGCGCTCGCGCCTGGCGAATCGCGATCTGGGAGATCGGTGAGAAAGAAGGGGGTTCCCTGAAAGGTAAGCAAAATAAGAGGTCCTCTGTTAGCTGAGCGGTGCCTCTTTTCGCATATCGTTTCCAATCCGCGGATCTGTCACAGATTCTCGAGCTGCCCGCCGCCCCTGGTCCGCCACCCCGCCCTCCTCCGAAGGTAACGGCTAGCCGCGCTTCTTCCCCTCCGCCCTAAAAGCCATTTTCCCCCTCAGCGTATCCTGCGGCATTGCATCAGAGTCGTACGATATGGCAGGAACACAGGGGAAGATGCCTCCCGGGGTGCCGTTTGACGCTTTCAGATCTATCTCGAGATCCCTATGTTGGTTACCTCTTTTGCCTGCCTAAGTAGGTAGGCGACACAGCTGGGGGAGGAGACCGACCCCCGACATCTCTTTGGCTAGGCCATTCATCCGGATATGGTCCAACAGGCGACGAAACGCCCTTGCTCCCTGCTCGGAATACGTGCAACAACTAACCGCTAGTCGGCAAGAAGAGGGGGGCTGCGTAGCCCTGCCCGTCCCGAGGCCGGTCTGTACTCTCCCTGGCCCGAAAGGGAGGGACACGCCGCACTGCGCCTTGCACAGAGCCGGTTTCTACCGTCGAAAGGTCGCACAGCGTTGCGCCCTTATCGGCATTGCGCCGAGGCGAGAATACCTCCTTCCGGGCTCTAACTAGGTATCCAAACTACGAGGGACCCTACATCAAGAAATCCCCGCTAGTATTGACCATTCCGCTTCGTGTGCTGGGGCATGGCCAAAGGGCCTCTGCTTATATGCTGAGTGGCGGCGCGGAAAACCGTTCTTCTCGAAGCGCAGCGAGCTATGCCGTGGACCAGACGGACCGTTGGTCTCGCTTTCTGGTGGCGGCCCTTGGGAGAGATAGCTGAGAAGAGTGGTTCGCTTGTCCGGTAGGTGAACCGAGAGAGAGCGAGTCCCCAGTATCTGTAATACGTAGGGTTACTTGTGTGCGTGAGAGGTATGCAGTCTTGAAGATACACGCTTTCTGACATGGCGCTACAGCCGCTAGGTCGGCCCGATGTCTACCTCAACACTAGGAGACGATGGAGAGAGGGACAGTGCAAGATACGGACGAGTCCACGTCCGGCTACACAAGTGCTCGCCCGAACGTTGTTGACTGGCAGTTTGCGTATTGAGAAATACAGAAGGGTGGGAAAAACTTCACGCTCAACTGCCAGTTCCTAGGGAAGGCAGAGGATTCCGTGATGCGCACGCTTCGCTCTGCCGAAGGGGAAAAAAGGGCACGATGGCCTCCTTCTCTATATTTCTCCAAGCAGATCGGCCCCATCCAACGCTTCCCAGCAAGCCGGTGGTAAGAAAAAACCATTTCTCCCTCTTTTACAGGCTTCCTTGAACTCCGGTTTATCCACTCCCAAAAACTACCGATGTAATATCACAATCACATTATACAATCAATCATCAAGGCCCGGTCTCGGTCATCACCGCAACTGCTCTACTTCCCACCCTGGGCGGCCTTCTGCTTCTCCTTCAGCATGACAATGGAGTATCTAGATCCGAAGAGAATATTAGCATCCAACCTCGTCGACCCGACTGCCTAACTGCTCCCTAAAATTGCAGGGTGGGCGAGGGGGTAGGCTTACGCAATGATGCCGCCGAGCGCGATGAGGACGCCGAGTACAGACTTATCGCCGATGGCACGTCCGGAGGTGGCCCAGCCGAGAGCCACAATAGTGCACGTCTTGACGTGACCCACGACAGTGCTAGAAACAGGACCCGTTTGGGCAATAATGAAGAATTGGGAGATGTTGATGAGCGAGGCGAAGGCGCCGGACTGGTTCAGTGTTAGCACCGCGACCGGCTCCGGGGAGGAGAAACTGAAAGAAAAGAGGGGGAGGGAGGGGGCGTCGTCCATCTCACCATCAGAATCATGATCCACCGGTTTACGGGAACTGCGGTCCAGACGGGGAAGGTATCCACAAAGGGGATCACGTAGAGAAGCAGGAAGGCCGACACGGGGGCCTGGTTGAAGAGAAGCTGCATGCTAGACATCTGCAGCTTCCGGTGGTAGCTGGCGATCCAGACCGTGTACAGAGAGGAGGCGAAGATGCCGGTGAAGGCGAAGATGACGCCGAGGCTCGACGTGGTCTTGACCTTGGTGTCGGCCGAGGGCAGCGAGTCATAGTACGAAACCATGCCCACGCCCGCACAGGCCGGGATCAGGGCCAGCAGAGCGCCCCGCGGAAGGGTGGCCTTGTAGAGGATAAAGTTCATCGCAGCCACGCACGGTGTCAAGAGGATGCGAGCCACCTGGTAGAAGGTGACGGACGAGAAGGCCAGCGAGAGATTCGGCAAGATGACGTTGAGGGCCATGGCCACGGACAGCGGGATGATGTCGCGAATGGCGGCGCGCCGGGGCTGGAAGAAGGCGAACTGCGGCCGCGAGAGCACGAACAGCGTAAACCAGGTGATGAAGAAGTGGAAGGCGGCGAAGGTGAGCTGTGCCAGCTTCAACGAGGGGTCCGAGAAGATCGCCTTGTTGGTGAAGACCTGTCAAGAGGGGCGGAGGGACCCGGTCAGCAGTCTGTGGTGGGCGGGGGGAGAGCTCAGGGCTGAGCCTAGCTCTCCATCTCCGCGACGGGTAGGGACAAACGCACGATGCCGATCGTCGCCAGCGTATTTACGACCATCCAGATCAGGCCGGTCAGGAAGGCCTTCTTGGGCGGCTCCGGTTTCTCGCTCTGCTGGGGGAGGAGCCCCGCATCCTCGCGCTCTTCCCCTATCTCCATCTCTTCGGTGATTTTCCGCTTCTCCTGGCCCTCCTCGGTCTGGTCGAGCTTCGCAAGCCTTTCCCTCTCGTCAAGCGTCCCGGTCTCGGTCGAGGACGACGCGACGGACGCCGCCCGCTCCTCGTCGGCGGCCATGACGGCTCGAGTGGGATTGGAGGTAGCGAGGTAGGAGGAGTTGAAGACCACGACACGCGCAAGGGACGACCCGAAGGTGGAGGGGAAATTTAACACTCGGCTAAGAAGCTGTTTGGAAACAAGGTTAAATGGCTACCGGCGCTACCTGGACCATCGAGTTGGGCGAAGGCGGAGGCTTGATGTGATCGGCGCGCAGTCGGACGAAGAGACGAAGGGCGAAAAAAGTAAGATAAACGAGAGGCGCTTCGGACGGCGAACGGGTCGACACGGAGAAGGGACCGGCGCAGCGAGGCTGGTCGGGTCCTGGCGGTCGGGTACGTTAATTAAGCAAGAAAGGGCAACATACGACAACGCTGCGCCCCCTCGCTCTCTGTACGAGTATTCTGAAGGAGGACGGGAGGGCCAACGGGCGTTGCGGCGCGGCGGCACAAACGAATCGCTGGGCGTGCACAAAAAAGGGTTGGCACGAACATGGACGACCGGGATTAGGGGCTGGTGCCGCTCGTACCGATACTTTCTGGGCGTTGCCCCTCGGCGGCAGGGGGCGACGACGGGTGGGCCAGCTGAACGGCCACTCAGCGCTCGTCTGGCAGGGCGCGCTAAGCCGCAGAGGGCGCTAGGCTGCTGGGGCTGGGGCTGGGGTTGCGAAATAATTAAGAGCGGCTTCGTAACCCTCGTGGATGTGTTCGTAACAAGCAGGAGGAAGAGGAGCCCTGGAGGTCCTTTAAGTGCCCGCCGTGCATGGAGTACCACCTCCGTACCTGGACGGAGTAATCCGTACCTACTGAGTGCCTGCGCACGCAACGCTCGAAGGGACTCTTACTCGCCCGCTCAACCCTTCGCCCGTATTGTCTGATACCTGCATCTCCGCGTGCCTAGCACCCGGGGCAGGAAGGCAGGTACTGAGCAGGTACCTAATAAGATATCTGATGCGCCATGCGGCTTTGCTGCGTTGCCCGTCGTATTGAACCATCTTCTCTCTGAGGAGATACTACTCGACCAACCGGCTCATCCGATCTCTTCGGAGACGGCATCACGTCAGCCCTGCGCCCCTCAACCAGCCGAACGATAAGCACATCTGATATCCTATACCCCCATTTTCGTGTACGACGCGGACGCGAGATGCTCGTACGTGCAGATATGGTGGCGCGCGACCAACAAGATGCTCAGTAACGAAGATGCTCAATAATAACGGGGATTACTGAGTGATGGCGGCCTCGTTGCCGCTCTTTGCCCCGTCCGTCCTATTGTGTATCGCGCGCGCTATTGAGTCCCATTCCAGGCTCCGTTGGTGTGGTTGGACAGAGGCTGATCCCCCGGCCCCACACGACGAACCGAGAAGGGGCATGTAATAAATTTCCAGAACGGCAGCCCCTTTTTTTCTTGCCCGCTCGTCCGCTGGATGCCCCTGGCGGGGCGCGTCTTCCTGCGATACCTCAGTCCTGAGGGAGGAATAGCAATGTCAGGTCTCGGCGCGCACTTGGCAGTTGATTATCGCCCGTGGTGGGGAGATCTCCAGACCTCCAGTTGGCAGAGATGTTCTACGCAGCCACAGAGACTCCGCTCAGCCCTCGAGGTGCTCCGGACCTTCGCATGCAGTGTGGCACGCTGTCTTGGCTGGGTGGATAAAGCGGCGGGCTCCAAGTACACCATTGTCTGTGCTACCACCTGTCGCTTCTGTTCTCGTGTGAAAAGCACATCCACCCACCATCCCACCCTCTGGCCGACGAAGCCGAACCGTTTTCGCCGTTCTCGTGGTATGTCGTCAGTATGCTGACGATGGACGTGTCGCACTTATATGCACTGAGCACGGAGAGCGGCCGATGCTGTGGTCGGTGCAGATAATAGCATACCGATCTTCGAAACAACCATATGGCGCAATATGTCTTTCTCCGGTCCAATACCGTCTACGCCGGTCGGGTGTGTCGCGATCTGCGATGGATCCCGTCCGTGGGATCTGTGTACAGAGCAGAAGAGTGTAACGTAATTTCTCGATGCCCCCATACATCTGCACTGCGTACTCCGTGCTCCGTATCGCCCACGCTCGCAGGGACGGTCCACTGTCTCGAAAAAGGAAGACGGCTTTTGAAACCTGTTTGGATTTTGGCAGTTGCAGGTCTCTCTCGCTGCTGGTGCGTCTTCATAATTCTTTCATTAACGAGCGGTTAACCTGTCCACGGGATGCCAAATCGTGGCATCAACGAGAACTGTATTACCCGGTCCAGACGGTTCCAGCGCCGCGGCGCTGGCCCGAAAGTGCTGGCCCGAACCTGCAGGGTAATCCATGGGGAGATCTTTCATCAGTGAGAGGCAGACTTCGGCGTCACCTTAGAGCCTCTTGGGCCTTAAGCCGCCATGTGCCGGGCCCAATATAGGGGCCGCGTTCCGTGCAGTGGCATGAAAAAGCGCCACTATCAACGTGCGGCCTCCCTGTTTTCGTCCAGGCCCTCCCTGCAAAAGAGACTTCCTGCTAGTTTCAGGTCGAGAAGCTTTAAAGAGGCAATCGTTGAAAAATTAAAAAAAAAAAAAAAAAAGGGGGGGGGGGCCAAGGGGATGGAAGGACGCGAGCTACACGTGTACGGATGTACCTGGAAGTGGTGGGTGGGCTGCTGGGCGCCGCGGACTCGTAATGTACATGTACCTGTACCTGTACCTCAGCCCAGGATCGACCGCCCACCCCCTCAGCCTCCAATCTCGAGCGCCACACTTGGGCTCGTAATGTACAAAGACCGCCGCCCTGCCTCCACCAGGTACAACAGGGGTACCTTCAGGTTCGCAGCGAGATGAGATTAGACCAAGCAACGCAGGGCGTGGTCCCTGCACTAGAGAAAAAAATAGCAGTGGCCGTATTTCCTCCTTTCAAGACCCTTGTCCGATTGGCATTTTTGGCGTGTGGGTGGCCCTAGAAACACAATATCGGTACGGCTTACAGGATACAAAAAGGGACGAGCTGCCTGCCCCTCGACGCGCGCACCCCTCCCACGTTTTTCTGGCTTCCGACCTTGACCAAGTCTGACACGCTGCACGTAATTCGCAGGAGAGACCTACTTTCTTGTTGCTGGAGACCTCGTCGCTAGGGTTCGCGTCTCACCGTCCAGTCGCGAAGGTGGATTTTGCATCACCGTTGCGCCAGTGTTAGACACCAATCAAGCTAGAGCCAAGCGAGAACGGGGCCGAGAGCTGAACGTATCTGTAGGTACTGGCTGACAACTTCCATGTCTCGCTTCCTGTTTCTTTGCCCAGCAATTGACTGACCTGGAGGGGCACAGACGCAGTTGGATACATCTCGGATCCGTTTCTGGCGCCTGTCCTGCTTAAGAGGGGCGGGGGCGCGTTAAGAGAGCGAGAGAGACGAGAGCCAGCCAGCTTTGCTCCGGATAACCTTTTTTTTAGCTGCTAGCAGAGGGGCGCTTCGGACCTCCCCCTCTCAACCCCATTCGCAAGCAGACCCCAAAGTCTGTCAAACGTTCACACAAAAAAACACATACAACCAAGATGGCTGCCTCACAAGGTACGGCAACTATACATATCTCGAAGCCTTCAGGCCAGCGTCGGCAGGTTTTACTTCAAAGCGGGGGAAAAACACAAAGGAAGGCTGCCAGCAGCTCGCTGACCTCGGCTCACCGCTTGTTTAGGTTCCAACGGCGCCCAGGCCAACTTTTTCGAGAACTTCGGCGTCTGGAAGGATGCGCCGGTGCTGACCGGCAGCACCAAGTTCGAACCGCTTCCCGATGTCAAGAACATTATGATCACGGGAGGTGCTGGCTTCATGTATGAGACTTCTCCCCCCAAGAGACTACTCTTCCGCGGCCCTGCCCTCTTTCTCCGAGGAGAATCTCTCCTTTGAAGAAAAAAAAAGAGGGCGGGAAAGAGGCAGAGGCAGGGCCGGTCGGTGCCCGGACTGGTAGGATGGGTAGAGCTTGCGATTGACACGTAGCGCAGCGCCTGCTGGCTTGTCCGGCACTTGACCATCCAGTACCCCGAGGCGTACAACATCGTGTCGTTCGACAAGCTTGACTACTGCTCGTCGCTCAACAACACGCGCGCGCTCAACGACAAGCGCAACTTCAGCTTCTACCACGGCGACATCACAAACCCGTCTGAGGTGGTCGACTGCCTGGAGCGGCACAACATCGACACCATCTTCCACTTCGCGGCGCAGTCGCACGTCGACCTGAGCTTCGGAAACTCGTACGGCTTCACACACACCAACGTCTACGGCACGCACGTGCTGCTGGAGAGCGCCAAGAAGGTGGGCATCAAGCGCTTCATCCACATCTCTACCGACGAGGTGTACGGCGAGGTCAAGGATGACGACGACGACCTGCTGGAGACGAGCATCCTGGCGCCCACCAACCCCTACGCAGCTAGCAAGGCCGCCGCCGAGATGCTGGTGCACTCCTACCAGAAGAGCTTCAAGCTGCCCGCCATCATCGTGCGCAGCAACAACGTCTACGGCCCGCACCAGTACCCCGAGAGTGCGTTTTTCGTCCTTTAGGCCTTTTTTGTCTTCATTGCAAACTGCTCGAGCGGCTGGCTAACCGGCGTTGGTGTCCTCTCCCGCAGAGGTCATCCCCAAGTTCACCTGCCTGCTGAACCGCGGACAGCCGGTGGTGCTGCACGGCGACGGCAGCCCGACGCGGCGGTACCTGTTCGCGGGCGACGCGGCGGACGCGTTCGACACGATCCTGCACCGCGGCGAGATCGGCCAGATCTACAACGTGGGCTCGTACGACGAGGTCTCGAACCTGGCCCTCTGCGGCCGCCTGCTGACGGAGATCGGCATCCCGCACGACACCCAGGAGGCGTTCAACAAGTGGGTCAAGTACACGCACGACCGGCCCTTCAACGACCACCGCTATGCCGTCGACGGCACCAAACTGCGCCAGCTCGGCTGGGACCAGAAGACCAGCTTCGAGCAGGGCCTCAAGATCACCGTCGACTGGTACCGCCGCTTCGGCGAGGCCTGGTGGGGCGACATCACTAAGGTCCTCACCCCCTTCCCCACCGTCGTCGACAAGGAGGTCTTCGCCGACAAAGAGCCCGTCACCGACACCCCCCAGCCCGCCGAGGCTGGCCAGCCCAAGAAGCGCAAGGCCGGTGAGGTCAACGGCGCCCCCCACCCCGTCCCTGTCTAAGTCTAGCCATCACGGCTTCCGGCCATGGTGTAGGCGACCGAGAGGGGAGGGCGTTCTAAGTCCTGGGCGATATTCACCTGTCTCGTCATCATCACGGCTTATCGAGAATCAAAAAGGAACCCTCATAATTGAAGGCAAATGGTCTTCCCTTGGGACGCCTCTTCTTTTTTTTTGCTGCCTCTCTCCTTTTTTTTTGCTGTTGTTCCAATCGGGAGTTTAGACATGACGCAGTCAGTTCCGTATTTAATGAGTCAAATTCATTCTCGTGTAAACGCGGTCCAACACTAGGAATTACTAGCACATGAAACGAACTAGAAAGATACCTACCTCGTGTGGAACTGTATATGGAAAGCCCAATGGTAGTCTGTATGTTGGCGGTAGGTTCAGCCTTCCATCAGTTAGGCTGACACTGACCGGCCGGCCGGGTTTTGGCAGTAGATTGGAGATGGGAATGGGGGAGGCACGGGGAACTGTGGTAGCAAGAGTTCGATCCATGAAGATATGCATGGCCTACCTAGCTGCTAGGAGAAGCTAGTCAGATTGCGGAATCTACGATGCTCTCGGCGGAGTCTTACTCGGCCCCGAGCTCTGCTGGTCTTTTCTTCCTCCTTCGATGACATGACGTGTCCAGCTGAGAGCATGGTCATACTCAGTAGATACGCAGGTGGCTCCGATGGACAGAATTGGGTCTCCGGTGTGGGACCTCTCGGATGAGCCGGGTGAAGCCTGATGATAACTCCCTACATTAGTGATGTACCCAGTAGCGTCTTCTCTCTCTCTCCGTCTACGGAGGATGCACTCTTGCCGCCGTTACGACCTCCTCCTCCTCTTCTCTCTCTAGCAGAGTGGTGCTGCAAGACCAGCCAAGCTCATAAGGCATACATACCTACATGTACTTACCTTAGGCATATGTATACTTCGACAGGTAGGACACCGGCTGCTACCTAGTTAGCCGGTGAGTTATCGCCGTTCGAAAGCCCAGCCCTTTCTTTGCATATGGTTCCCGTTTATCCGCGAATCAGGCGTCAGAGGGAGAGAGCAGATCGCCGATGGTCAGGAAGGACGTGGTGAATGGCCGGGATCAGAATGGGCGTGCAGCTATGTACGTCGTCGGGAGACGGTATGGATACAGGAGACGGTATGTATGGGGAGGACCATCCATCCATCCGGCCTTTGCGTCCCGAGAAGGTGGACGGAGGGCGTGATGCTACGACGCTATGCAGCTTCTCTGTAACTACTGGTAGCTGGAACAGCACAGCGATGGATCCATCCAGTCAGACATTTTTATTTTCCCACCCAGGGGAAGGAGGCGTCCAGTCGGCGGAATTTCCAAGCTATCGGCTTTACGCAGCGGCTACACGGTAGGCTGCAGGTAGGAAGGTAGCTCCCCGTGCTGTCTGTCTGGTCCAGTCGCCTGGGTCTTGGTTCTGGGTCCTGGGCCGACCGACGCAGCAGCTGGAACCTGGCCTGCAGCTTTTGGTCCGCATGACTCGGTATTCTCGGGGCTCCGGCGGGATGGAACAGACAGGCCGGAAGGGGCTGTCAGTCCATTGGTACGGAAGGGGGGAGACAGGAGAGAGGCGGGGAGCACGGAGAACGGAGTATGGAAGGCATTCTGTGTTTTGCTGGGCTTCGTACCGCGCTCTGTGCGGGGCAGTTTATCAGTCCTGCCGCAGCGAATCATGGCCGCGGCCGTGATCTTGGGATAGAGCCAGGGGTGCTTGTGCGCTGGCGCTCGTAATACTTGTGTGCTTCCATGCTTGCTTGTGCACCTGCCTGCCTGCCCCCTCAGACCCAGCCAGAGCTGACCGTGCGCGATGGCTCGGGCCTGACCGTCCGGCGCCCCCCGCGGGACCTAGTTTAAAATTCTCGCAATTTCAAAGCGGTTTTGACCGGCCGGGGTATGACAGCGCTGGGCTGGGTCGGGGTTGGTATCGTGCTCCGCGGTTTCGCCTGCTAAAAATGGGCGACCTTGTGGGTGCGAAGCCTCTTGATTTTCCGCGGTCCATCCCTCGTTGAGGATAGGGCCAAGCTGATTCTCCGTATGAAGAGAGACTTCTGCCCCTGAGCCCTGACGCCCCGAGCGAGGCAGAGGCGTTCCGACGCACTACCGACTCCGCAGCTCCCTCTTGGCAGAGTCGTAATATTATTGTGATGGAACTAGCTGCGACTTCTCACGGGTTACGGCACCAGCTGAGCCCAGGCCCAATTGGACGGCGTGGAGAGGCTCGGGTCTGGGTCTGGTTCCGGGGCCAGCCGGGTCGCTGCCGTTGTTGCAGCTCCTGAGCTCCTCCCAACGGAGCCAAGGAGTCCGTTGTACAGCAGCTGGGACGTGTCCAGCGTCGCGCTGCGTTGCGCTGCGTGGTGCTGCAGCAAGTGAGCCGTCCCGGAACTGCACGGAGCGCGTACTCCGCCCGTCTGGGGCCCGTCTGGACTGGCTCGACGGAGCAGCCTACTGAGTGCTACCTGCAGTCAGTACCCGAAAGGCACTGGCACGCTGGGTCGCGTTCCGGTCTGCTGGCCGCTGGCTGTGGTTTCATCCCGACGCCTCGGTTGGGGGGCGCGCTGCAGACGTCGGAAGCACTGGGCGTCGTCCCCGTCGCCGCGGAGCATGGCCCCGGGCCCCAGGGAGCAGCGCGACTGCATATGCAGCGTTTTCATTAGCGAACGTGTCTAGCGCCCCCCATCCGGCGCCCCATCAGCGGAGGAACGAGCGAGAGCTAGGCGGGCACGGCGCGCAATCGAGAAGGAGAGATAGAGCAGGCGCGAGGAGAATGGACGAGAAGAATGGATGACAGAAAGCAATTGGCACCGCGTTGACAATCGGCCTCTGGGGTCGTCATCGGCAGCGGCTGATTGGGCTCTCGTCTTGTGCCAAATGTCGGATGCCGGACCCCGGTCGGCGAGCACCTGGCTAGCAGGGAAGACCGCTGTACGAGTAGCGTCGGGCGTCTGGAAGCGGGAGATGACAGAGGAGAGACGAGAAGATGCCAGCAGGAGGGGAGATCGCGGAGTACGGAGCAGCCCGTACCCCGTACTCCGTACTCGTACACGGCCAGCCGACTTGTAAAGAGAAAGACCGCATGGGAATGCCCTCCAAACGGCGAGCGATCGCTACCTCGAGGGGAGGACGAAATGCACTCCGCGCACTGCCGGCGGCTCCGCAGGCCTCCTTCCCATCCGGAATCCGGCCATGGCGCAACCATGGGAGCGACGGGACGAAACGAAACATCTGTATCGTAGGCCGATACAACTTCCCGGGGGGGGGGAAGGGGACGGGCGCCCTCGTGGGAGGAGGGAGGAGGGAGGAGGATCACCGTGACCGGTCCCTTTTGCTCGTGGCCGACCCTGTCTTCCACGTTGCGGGTTCTGTGCTCTTGCGCAAGCGGATGTGTGTTTCAGGGGATTTGGGAGCAACCACGCAGCGAGCCATGGGGAAGGGGAGGGGGCTGCCACGGGAGGGTGGAAACGGGGCCACGGGGGCCACTCGCTATAGGTACTTGGGTCCTCCGTACCTATGGGGAGCCACCTGCTATAACCCACGAAATTCCATGCTGGACTAGGCCCGAAGGAGCAGTAACGCACCGGTTGAGCGGGCAGGTTCACGCTCACAGCGGCTGGCGCGAGCTGGCCACGAGTTGGCTACGGGCTAGTCACAGGCTGGCAGCAGGCAGCAGCAGGCTGGTCGGCTCGTTTAATTTCCTCGTGCGGCCCGCTTAGGCCTAGCGCGGGCGTGGATCTGTCATGGGTGAAGCCGGTACATCAGTTGGGAGGTACATCCATACGGGATCCGTACCTCGTAGATTCTCTCATGTCGGTGCTCCTCGCGGCGGGCCTGGGAGCGAGACTAGGCCGTCTTTCGGCTAGCAGCGCCGCAAGCGAGCCGGGAAAGGCACCAGTTCCGTCCCCTCTGCAGACTGCCCGTACCCCACCGAGTTTAGACGACTGGAGCGCATCCACATCCACATCCACATCCACGGCCCAGGGGTAACCCTTCCATCGCCATCCGCCCTTCTCTTCGCCCACCCCCTCCCCGTGCCGCAGTGGGGAGCTTTCCCTTATCCCAGAGCTGTGGTCACTGGTCGGTTGTCAGTGGGAGGTGGGAGCAGAGACCAGACATGTCGTGCCCGCCCCACGGCAATATTACCTGGGGACTCGACTCGATGCAGTCCCTCCGTCCTCTCCCTCCTCGCCGTGTCGACCGCCATCCGCAGCTGACTCCCGGTGCGCGCTCCTCTTCCATCGGCCAGGGGCTGTCTGGCCGGGTCTGGAGCGAAGGAAGCCCCTTCCCGCACCTGTTACCTGCTAATACCTACCTAGTACCTGTAGGCGCTATAGGTACTTGTAGGACGGCTATCCTCTGCTGCGCCGGACGGCGTCTCTGCGCCACTTCCCGTCCTCGCCTGTTTATACCTGATCATCCATTCCCTTAACAGCGTGTACACGCCTACATATATTCGGCACACGCACGTACGTACGCATATCCATCCGTACACTCGCCTGCCCGCCTCGTCGCCCCTCGCGCCCGCCCGATCCCTCGTCAGCCTCCTGCGAGGGAGGTCTTCTTCAGCACCCGGTCCCGGCGTGCCATTTCTCGGCGTGACCTGCGCGCAGCGTTGCACGACACCTCGCCCGCTGTACTTAGCCGGCAGCAGCAGAGCAGCGCAGAGCAGCGCGGACAAGCTTACAGGCAGCCGTGCGGATCCATACAGACAGCCTGACAGACGGCCCGTCGGACGACCACCCGACAGAAAGCCTGACCGCGGCTCAGCTGACGGCGTACTTACACCCGCCTCCCCTCGCGACACGCAGCCCCGCACGCCGTGGACGCCGGCCGAAGCTCTCCTCAGGCCCTCTGGGACTGCGCCCGAGCGCTTCCGGGAATGGGGAAGAGGCGGCGCTCCAGGGGACACTGCAACGCATCGCGCGGGATCTGCACACAGGACGGCGGGAAGCATGCCCTTCGATGAGAGCAGCCACAAGCCCGCCGCCAGCCCCCAGGACTCGACCCGACGGGAGCCGGGCAAGGGCAAGGGCAAGGGCAAGGGAAAAGGCAAGGGAAGAGGCAAGGCGAAGGAGCCGCAGAGGGACGCCAGGCACTCGAGCCTTCCGCCGCAGCCACAGCAGCCACAGCAGCCACAGCAGCAACAGCAGCAACAGCAGCAACAGTCACAACAGCAGCAGCAGCAACAGCAACCACAGGCGGAGCATGAATCCCAGAGAGCGGGTGAACCGCAGTCCGGGACGGGCCGAGTTCCGGAACGGCAGTCAGATCCGTCGGGGCCGCCGGTAGGCGCCTCCGGGGAGGCCAGGGTTCACATCAACGGGGTGGTCCAGAAACACGAGTATCCCAGGTTTGGGGAAGACGATGGAGGTGAGGATGGAGGCGTCATCGAGCCGGATGCGGCGAGCATCATCGAGCCGGACCCGGCCCTGGCCGGCCTCGAGGTCGACGATGCCGAGCCTGATGTGATTGAGGTCGGCGGAGCCGAGCCCGACGTAATCGAGGCTGCCGAGCCGTCCTACGCCGTGAGCATCTATCCCACCGTGTCGAGCCGCTACCAGGTAGAGCACCCGTACGACTCTGCTACCATGTAAGCCGTCCCATTTTTGACGTACCCACATCTGAATCTTAGCATCCCCCGTGCCGGTCGGCGGTATGCTGACCCCCTTCCCCGTCCCCCTCGCCAGCAATTCCTCCTCCCGTTCGCTGTACCCGGAAGAGCTCGACTACGTGATGGAGAACGGGCGCCGGTACTGCGGCAACTACACCCTGCCCAACGACGAGCTCGAGCAGGACCGGCTCCGCGTCATCCACCAGGTCTTCCTCCACGCCTTCAATCTCGAGCTGACGTCGGTGCCGCTCGAGGACCCCACCTACATCCTCGACGTCGGCACGGGCACCGGCGAGTGGGCCATCAGCATGGGGGAGATCTATCCCAACTGCGAGGTGGTCGGCGTCGACATCTCGGCCATCCAGCCGACGGCCGTTCCGCACAACGTGTTCTTTGAGATCGACGATTGCGAGGTGAGACCGGTCGTCCCGCCCCTGAGCGTCGGAAGGCTCGACCTGACTGACACTACCGCAGATCGACTGGATGCGTCCGGAAAATTCGGCTGATCTCGTCCACATGCGAGACCTGGCCGGGTCGTTCTCGGACTGGAGCTTCGTCTACCGCCAGGCGTTCTCCTGCCTGAAACCGGGTGGCTACATCGAGGTGCTCGACTTCCACGACCACACCGGCAGCGCCAAGAACTTTTACGACCTCTTCCCCCCGGAGTCGGAGATGCACGTGCTGGCCCGGGACCTCAACGAGGCCGGGCTCCGGTCGGGCCGGCGCCGCGGCATCTATCACCTGGACCCGGCCCTGCTCGGCGACATCGGCTTCGTCGGCATCAACATCAGGGAGCATTACATCCCCGTCAACCCGCTGGAGAGCTCCGTGGGCAAGCTCTGGCTGATCGCCTGCCTGCACGGCCTCGAGGCCATCTGCCTGCGGGTGTTGACCAAGTACATGGGCTGGGAGCCCGCGCGGGTCTTCGCCACGTGCGAGGCGCTGCGCCAGGAGTTCAAGACGCTGGCACTCAGTCCCGAGACCGCCAGAGACTTCAAGGTGAACCTGAGGGTCATGACGGCGAGAAAGCCGCTCGACTCGCCACCAGTCCCCTGGACACCACTACACCCTCCCGAAAACGGGTTCGCTGCCGATGCGAGCGGGGAGGACGACAGCACCATCGGCAGCTGATGGATCTCTTTTGTTTACCCGGAACCGGCAATCCCTCCTACACCTTCGGGGGGATTAGTTACTCAGATTGCGACATGACTTGCCGACGCCGCTCCCATTCGCACCTCGTTCGGAACCTACGAGCGAGGGACGGAATCGAGTGGGCCTCATAACCGTCAAAAAAAAAACGTAGACGATGGGGGAGGAAGAACGGTGACTAGAAAAGAAGGGAGGGTACCTAAGCTCTGATACTGGGGAGGGTACAGGGGGACCATCCTGGAGCTGATCTGCCTGCCTCGATGCGAGCGAGCACATCAAAAGGAAGCCTATCTACAGCAGGCCAGTCGAGTGCAAGAAAAAAAAGGGCAGAGCGAGATGAACTTTCCTGGGGTGTGTTTGGCATGATACCCATTTTCGACCTGGGTGTTCGGAGTTCGATGTTAATGACCTACGAACCAGACTTGCATACCCTCTACCTTACTGAGATACCACCACCCATTTTGATAATGGGCCCGGGAACGGGCGCAGGAAGGACAAGATACTGCCCAGCGAGCTCATTGTTTTCTTTGCCCTCATGGGATCCATAGAACCCATCGAGAATTGGACTTTCACTGGATACCATTCAATACATTTCATCCTCAGGTACCTAAGTCAGTGCAGAAGCTGCTAACAATTGATATCCTGTGTTCTGGAATCATGGTGCTCCCACTGAGCGATTCAGTTGCTGCAGCTTATTTACAAGCACCCCGCCAATTGTACAGGAGACCTCCAGCGGCCCCGGGCACTATTACAGCACTAGGGCCCCAATGCGAGAGCCACAGAGCCCCAAGCCCGAGCTGCTGTGGTCCAAGCTCTCCAGCTCTCCAGCGCCTGCCACCTCCTGCCACCTCCGCCGCTGACGTCCATTCCAAGCTTCAGCCAACCTCATCCACCGCCGTATCTCATACCTGGCCCTTTCGTTTTCCGCCTTCTTTCCCTACCTAGAGGCAGATAGACTTCTCTTTCGGGACACGGCCATGCAGCCCAGCTTGCCTGGTGAGCTCGACTGCTAGCGATGGCCCTGGACCCGTCAAACGGCTTCGTAGGCGCGGGTCCTACCGCAGCCGGCCTCGCAGACGACAATGCCCTGCCCATTTTCGACGTCGAGCGTGTCCAGCTCCAGTTCTCCATCGCTGCCGCCTTTGTGGCCGCCCAGGTCGCCAACAACGTCCTGATCCTGGCCCTCTCTAACGGCCGCATTCTCCGGATCGACCTCAACCGGCCGGAGGATATCGACGGTACGGCCCAGGCCCTGGCTGCCTAGCTTCTTCTCCTACTTGGCTGCTGCCGCCTGTCACCTACTTGGCTGCCTGGCTAGCTTCTTGCCTGCTCGTACTCAACTTGAATCTGCCTGCTAACTGGAGTGCCCGCAGACATCGACCTGCCGAAGAAGCCGTCGGAGGTGGGCGTGATCCAGCGTATGTTCCTCGACCCGACGGCCTCGCACTTGATCGTCTGCACCTCGCTGGGCGAGAACTATTACCTGCACTCCCAGACCCGGCATCCCCGGCCCCTGGCCCGGCTGCGGGGCGTGCCGATCGAGAGCATCGCCTGGAACCCGCTGCTGCCCACCACCTCCACGCGGGAGATCCTAGTGGGCGCGGCGGACGGCAACATCTACGAGACGTACATCGAGACGGCGACGGAGTTCTACCGCAAGGAGGAGAAGTACCTCAAGAGCCTGCAGCGGCTGCCCGACGGCCCCATCACGGGCTTGTGGGTGGACAACCTGCCCGGGCGGGCCGAACAGCGCAGGGTGCTGGCCAGCACGCACACGCGTCTCTACCACTGGGTGGGCAAGGTCGGCCGCGCCCACGAGGGCGGCGCCTCCATCTACACCAAGCTGTTCGACGCGGAACAGCCGGTAGTGCACGAGGTGCCGCGGTCCTCCACCGGCGCGGCCTCCTCGCTGCTCGTGTCGCCCGACCCCGACGCCGGCAAGCCCTACGAGGACGTCCGGCCCGACCGCGCCTTCGCCTGGCTGTCGTCGCAGGGCGTCTACCACGGCAAGCTGCCGGTCACGCCGGCGACTGCCGAGCTGGGCACCAAGGTGTTTGCGGACTCGAAGCTGATCCCGCGGGCGGCGCTGGCAGCGCCGGATGCCTCCACTTCGGCGTCGGCCTCAGCCTCCGCGGCGAGGAGGAAGTCGTCGCCGGACTTCATCGAGGCCATAGCGCTGACGCAGTGGCACGTTGTCGGCCTCATCGGCAGCCGCGTGGTGGCGGCGAACCGGCTGACCGGGTCCGTCGTGTACGACCAGGTGATCCTGGACCCGGGCCAGAAAGCCATCGGCCTCTGCGTGGACCTGCAGAAGAACACGTTCTGGCTGTTCACCGCGCAGGAGATCTTCGAGATCGTCGTGCGCGACGAAGACCGGGACATCTGGAAGATCATGCTGCAGATGCAGCAGTTCGACGCCGCGCTGCAATACGCACACTCCCCCGCGCAGCGCGACGCCGTGGCCACCGCGTCCGGGGACTATCTGATCACGAAGGGCCTTTACGCGGAGGCGGCGGGGGTGTACGGCCGGAGCAGCAAGCCGTTCGAGGAGGTGGCGCTGACCTTCATCGACAACAGCCAGCACGACGCGCTCCGGAAGTACCTGCTGGCGAAGCTGGGCACGTACAAGAAGGCGGCGGCGATGCAGCGGACGATGGTGGCCAGCTGGCTGGTGGAGATCTTCATGGCCAAGCTCAACTCGCTGGACGACACCATCGTCACCAAGGCGGAGCTGTCGGAGTCGCTCAGCCCGGCGCAGACGCGCGAGCAGCTGGACGCGGTCCGGGGCGAGTACCAGGACTTCGTGGCCCGGTACAAGGCGGACCTGGACCGCAAGACCGTCTACGACGTCATCAGCAGCCACGGCCGTGAGCAGGAGCTGCTGTTCTTCGCCAGCGCGGTCAACGACTACAACTACGTGCTGTCGTACTGGGTGCAGCGCGAGCGGTGGGCGGACGCCCTGAACGTGCTCAAGAAGCAGACGGACGCGGACGTGTTCTACCGCTACAGCAGCGTGCTGATGACGCATGCGGCCGCGGACCTGGTGGACGTGCTGATGCGACAGGCCAACCTGCAGCCGCGCAGCCTGATCCCGGCGCTGCTGGAGTACGATCGGCACTTCAGGGGGCCGCTGGCGCAGAACCAGGCGGTGCGCTACCTGCAGTACGTGGTCAACCAGCTCCAGTCGACGGACACGGCGGTGCACAACACGCTAGTGTCCGTGTACGCATCGCACCCGTCCAAGGACGAGACGGCGCTGCTGTCGTACCTGGACGCGCAGGGCGACGAGCCGCGCTTCGACCCGGACTTCGCGCTGCGGCTGTGCATCCAGCACCGGCGGGTGCTCTCGTGCGTGCACATCTACACGAGCATGGGCCAGTACCTGCAGGCGGTGGACCTGGCGCTCTCGCACAACGAGCTGGAGCTGGCCGCGGTGGTGGCGGACCGGCCCATGTCCAACCCGGCGCTGCGCAAGAAGCTGTGGCTGGCGGTGGCGCGCAGGGTTATCGCACAGTCGGCGGGGGGCATCAAGACGGCCATCGACTTCCTGAAGCGCTGCGACCTGCTCAAGATCGAGGACCTGATCCCCTTCTTCCCCGACTTCGTGGTCATCGACGACTTCAAGGAGGAGATCTGCGCCGCGCTGGAGGACTACAGCCGCAGCATCGACGGGCTCAAGAAGGAGATGGACGATAGCAGCCAGACGGCGGCCAACATCAAGATGGACATCGCGGGGCTGGATCGGCGCTACGCCATCGTGGAGCCCGGCGAGAAGTGCTACGTGTGCGGCCTGCCCCTGCTCAGCCGGCAGTTCTTCGTCTTCCCCTGCCAGCACGCCTTCCACTCTGACTGTCTGGGTCGCAAGGTGCTGGAGCAGGCCAACATGGCCACCAGCCGGAGGATCCGGGAGCTGCAGGTGCAGATCAGCAAGGGCCTGGTGAGCGGTGCCAAGCGGGACGTCATGATAGCCGAGCTAGACGGGCTTGTCGCCTCGGCCTGGTAAGTCACGTTCTCATCATCTTCCCGCCGATACGGCCTTTCGCTAACCCTGGGCTGCAGTATCTTGTGCAGCGACTACGCGATCAAGAGGATCGACGAGCCGTTCATCAAGGCTGACGAGGACAAGAACGCGTGGGCTTTGTAGCCGGAGAAGGATTCAGTTCGAATTGCATACCGACCTGCCTCAGACGTAGCGCATCTCCAGTACGCAAAGTAAGTACTCGTACGTATGCAGTAGAGGCGATACCCCAGGCACATGAATTTAGCGGGAATGGGAATCCGGGGGGTCCGTGGGAGTTGGTCATCGAGACGAAATGAAGACATCATGCTTCGTCCCGATCGAGCCTTACGCCAATGCATGCTTTAGTACCTCCAGGATGCTTATATGCTCGTAGTAGTGAGGCGAACGGTATCGAGATCCCTTACATAACGTCTTCTCACAGTTTATTAAGCAAAAGGTTAGCATCTGAGTCGAAACAAGCTATGGCAGGAAGAAGAAGCAGGATGAAGCGACACGAGGCTGACGACGTCCGACCTGGGCATCTTCTACCTGGTTGGCGTTTATTAATAGCAGCCTGCTACCCCGGCCCCGGCCCTGCCCCCAATCGCCTGCCCCTGTTGGGGTTGCCATCCCCTTCCCATCCGATCCAAGCCATCCCGCGGGGTGCGTCACCGCTCACCATCACAGCCCCATCCACTAAGCGATAGGAGGTCTGCATTCCCTGCTTGCCGCAGACAGCAATTGAGATATAATTTGTACCGTCTCCTAGACACCCTCCCAGCCCTTTAGGGTCGCTTCTTCCAGCCGCCCTGTCGCTTTCGTTGCTCAAACGCGTGTCGTGCGTGATCTGCGCCGGTTCCTGTATCAGATCTGCTGCTGGTTGGGGGAAGGGGGGTGAGGGCGGGATGGACGGAAGGGGGGCTGCACAGAGCGGGCTGGCTACAAGTCCGGGCAGCCCTCTATTCTTCTCTCTCGCGGACGGAGCACAGCAATCCAGTCGGGGTCCATTCAGCAACGGCCGGTCCTCATTACCACTTCGTACCTGGGCAGTACATGTAGTGCGCAGTTTCCGGACACCGCCTGGGGCTTTTGCAGGAATACACGTATGACTGGGGCTGAGAAGCGGTCTTGGGTGGCCTTCTTGGAGGGCCTTGGAGGGTCTTGGAGGCTTGGGCTTCGTTTCGGAGGAGGCTCTGCGAATCGCGTGCACGCACAAAAGCGGGCGCCACTGCACCAATTGTCCCCGCCCTGGCCGCGCGGCAGAACCAGCCCCACCCCACCGTAATCCGTCCCAGAACCAGCCTAGCCGAGCAGCGCCGTTTCCAAACCGACCCTTCGGCCACCCCTTTGCTCGCTTTGATGGCCTCTGAAGCACCATGACACGCACGCACGCGCTCGACGTTGGAATCCTTGACGGAAAGGTTGATCGGCACCTGCTGGTAGGTAGGATGGTACTACTTACTGCACGATGCACTCGAGATAGGCGAGGCGGCATGGCAAGGATACCGCGAAAGCCATCTCGGGCCCCCCCCGTGCCCCCTTCTCTTAAGGTTGCCCGTTTTCGCTTTCCTTTTTTTCCTCCCCCATGCGCTGTTGCCAAGCAGAAGCCGGGCCCAAGAACCCAAGAGTCCAAGAAAGGAACCCAAGAAAGCAGCCCAAGGAAATACCAAGAAGCCAAGCCAATCCTCTCGCCCTGTCGGATGCCACGGACCGAGACGGCGCGCCGAGGTGAGACTGGCCTGCCTGGACTGCCCACTCCAAGCCCGACTTGGCGGCGCCTGCCTCCGTCTCTGTGGTTCTTGGCCTCGCTCTCTTACACCCCACACACTTGGATTTTCCCTCCTCTTCCTCTCTCTTTCTCTTTCAACGACGCATTCATTTTTTCCCTCTTCGTCCCGACTATCTTTCTCCCTCCTTGGGTCCTGACCCTCTTTTTTCCCCTCCCTTTTCTGCTCCTTTTCTTGTTCTTTTTACCTTCTCCTTCGTCCAAGTCCGGCCGGCTGGAGGTGGCGCGGTGGTTTCCTTCTCCGTCCATCCTGGTACTTTCTCCATCGGGCCTCGTCAGCAGCTACATCACCACCTGCCAGCTCCGCCTCCCTCTTCCTATTCCTTCCTTACTAGCACGGGTGGCGCGTCGGACCCGACTGGACTTACCACAACCGGACCTAACGGCAGCCATTGGCTTCTCGCTCGACGCTCGTTCTCCTTCTTACGCACCCCTCAGCCGACTCTTATAGTCCATCCTCCCAGCAGCACCGGCGGGCTACCTCCATTTGGTCCCGTATATATCTACCTTGACCTACACACCAGCACTCTCTTGCACCTTTGCCTCCTGAAGTCTGCCCTCGGGACCTGCATGCCGCGGCACGACCTACGATATATTTTACACCGGTATTCATACGCCATTCGTTTAACGAGTACCGAGGACGAGGGCGTCCTCTCCCTCTCGCCTTCCTTTATTTATTATCCAACACAAATACGCCCCCGAAAACCAGGCAAATGAGGTTAGCCACAGCATTGGCCGTTGCGGCCTCGTCATTACTGGCAACAACATCCGAAGGCCTCGCGCTGCAGAGGAGGGAAGATGGGCTGGCTCGGGTGGTCGGGCTGACGACGGAGAGAAGGAGGGTAGCCAACCCGGCAGAGCGGGATCGGTTGCGGCGGAGAGGATCGGTGACGGCCATGCTGGACAACGAGGAGACGCTGTACTTTGTCAACGCGACGCTGGGGACGCCACCGCAGAGCCTGCGGCTGCACCTGGACACGGGCAGCAGCGACCTGTGGGTGAACACGCCGCAGTCGACGCTGTGCAGGTCGAGCTCGAGCCCGTGCTCGTTCGCGGGCACGTACCGGGCGAACTCGTCGTCGACGTACCAGTACATCGGCAGTTACTTTAACATCTCGTACGTCGATGGATCCGGGGCCAGCGGCGACTACGTCTCGGACACGTTCGCGATCGGGTCGACGGCGGTCAAGCGGCTGCAGTTCGGCATCGGCTACAGCAGCACGGCGTCGCAGGGCATTCTGGGCATCGGCTACCAGGTCAACGAGGTACAGGTGGGTAGGGCCAACCTGCCGACCTACCTCAACCTGCCGGCGCAGATGGTGGCGGACGGCCTGGTCCAGTCCAACGCCTACAGCCTGTGGCTCAACGACCTGGACGCTAACACCGGCAGCATCCTGTTCGGCGGCGTCGACACCGAGCAGTACGTGGGCCAGCTGCAGACGCTGCCCGTGCAGCGCAACGGCGGCGTCTTCTCCGAGTTCCTCATCACCCTGACCGGCTTCCAGATGGGGTCGACCGCGGTGGCGGCCGACCAGGCCCTGGCCGTGCTGCTGGACTCGGGCTCGTCGCTGACCTACCTGCCCAACGCCGCCGTGCAGCAGGTCTACAACGCCGTGGGCGCCACCTACGACGAGTCGCAGCAGGCGGCCTACGTGCCGTGCTCGCTCCGCAGCCAGAAGACCAATTTTACCTTCTCCTTCTCCGGGCCCTCCATCGCCGTCGAGATGAACGAGCTCGTGCTGGACGTCGCGACCGCCAGCGGCAAAGCGCCCACCTACTCCAACGGCCAGACCGCCTGCCTGTTCGGCATCGCCCCCTCCAACGGCGGCACCAACGTGCTGGGCGACACCTTCCTGCGCTCCGCCTACGTCGTCTACGACCTGGCCAACAACCAGATCTCCCTCGCCCAGACCAACTTCAACTCGACCCGCTCCCGCGTGCTCGAGATCGCCTCCGGGGCCAACGGCGTGCCCGACGCCACCCTCGTCGCGAACCCCGTCGCCGCCACCGCCGGTCTCAGCAACGGCGGCGGCAGCTCCATCGGCTTCCCCAACCCGGCCGCCCCGCCCTTGCTGTCGTCATCAGGATGGCCCGTCGGCGCAGCGGTTGCCGCAACCGCCATGGCGGCCGGCGCCGGGCTGGTCATCTCGTTGTTCTGACCTAGAACAGAACTATTCGTATCCTTTTTTTGGTTTAATTTTTTTTCTTTCGGGGAAAAAAAATGAGGTTGTCAGCATCGCATCTTGCATGGACTGGATCGGACCGGGCCGGCCGGATTGGGTATGATTTTTGACAATGGCGTTATTATCGTGGCACTTCACATATCATCCCATCCCCTGGGTCTATGGGCTGGATCAGTCCGGTAATCCTCGGGGTTTTGGCTGGTCAGCGTCGAGGCGTACCGGATGCTGCAGGACCGACTGGGAAGAACGGTTACGCTGCTTAATTATCGAAGTATAAGTACCTGTGTATATATATAGTATGCATGCATTGGGAGATGGGGAGGAGGACAGTTCTTCTGATCCGAGCCAGCGATCCTACATAGTGCCTACCACCAGCGTATATTACTCAGTGTGTTTACCTGTCTTACTGGCATATGGGGTGAGAATGGTGGACAACTGCGGAGGGGAAAGGTCCTTCAAATTGGACCAGTCAGGACTCGGAGCCCTGAACCGCGACACATGAATTAAGTCATGAAGCCATGCGACAGTGTTCGGCGTACCGCGTGTACGGACCTGTACAGAGCGAGGTACATGGCGGGTGTGTACCGAGAGCGAAGCGTGTTTTGCAGTCTCCATAAAGGGGCATTATTTACCCTCTACAAATAGACAGTCCTCTCTCTATCTCTCTGTCTGTGTCCCTCTTACATGTTAACTAAAAAAAAAATTTAAGAAAACAAGAAAAGGAAAGAAAAGGAAAGAAAAGAAAAAGAAATGAGGACAAGAGAGGCAAAAGCTCACCACCCAGCCCCGAGGAGATGAGTGGCTACGAAAGAACCCCGGTGGATTCTTTACTTCGGCGGGCGGCCGTTCGTTCGACGGCCGGTACTCCTGTACTCGTGGCGGCTGGTGGCCTCCTGTCGGCTTTGCACCGCCCAGCCCCTTGTAGTCCCATTAACTCCGTAGGTACGGGACTACAAGGGGCGAGGGGGTTTGGGCGGTAGGGGATCGGGCGGTGCAAAGCCGGCAGGAGGCCCGGCAGGAGGCCACCGCGAGTACTGGAAGGGTCAGGTAGGTCAGGTACCTCCGAGGGGCCGCGTCCCCTCCGGGGCATACCTCTCCTCTTCCTCCGCGGAGGGTGCTCGCGAGCGGACGAGCGGGCGGCGGGCGATCGGGCGGGCGAGCAGGCGCGAAAAACTGGTTTGGTATTTGGGCGATGGCGGTGACGGGCGGGACTCGAACCCAGGACCTCGGTGGGCGGTGGGTGGTACGTTTCTGGCAGGGAGGCGGAAATCCTCGCTGGTACCACTCGCCCACCGAGCTCCTGGGTTACTGAAATGCTGGTTTACTCGGGCCTTTAAACCTACTTTGGGGGTTTGGGGAATGTGTGGTGGACCGCGTCGGGCAGGGAGGAAGATAGGACGAAAGGGTGCGAAGGTGTATGTGTGCTATACATATGCTCTACTCCGGACCACTTCCTCCCCCGCAGACATCCCAGCTGGTGCGGCCGCGCGTGAGATGCCAGGCCGTCATGTGCTCGAGCAGCGCGGGGTCGATGTCGCGGTTGGCCTTGATGAAGAGCGTCTCATACGGATGCACGTTGCTGCCGAAGTAGCGCCCGTTCCAGAGCAGGTCGCCGTTGTGCGAGGTGTCGCAGGCTGCGATGTATCTCTCTTCACTGCTAGTAGTGCTAGTACTAGTAGTAGTGATGTTACTATTAGTGGTGGTGTTGCTGCGGCCGCTCCTCCCGGCTTGCCCAGACTGCCCATGAAAGGCAGCCATCATCACATCCACGGCATAGCCGCGCCCGCGGACGAGCGCCGTCGTGGCCACCTCGGCGCGCACGGCCTCGGCCCAGCCGGCGTAGCAGCCCGCCAGACCGACGGGGGCGGAGGCGGAGGCACGGGGGTCTGCTGTTTCCTCTGTTCCTGTTGGACCCCCCGCCTCTGGGAAGAGCAGCAGCTGGATGCCGACGTCGTCCGTAGCCCAGATCATGCTCTGCACGTGGAACTGCGGCCAGCAGTTGGCGGTCATACCGACTAGCTGAAGTCATTGTCAGTCTTCCTTCCCCTCTCTCCCCCCACTCAGAAGAGAGCAGGTATTAAAACCGCTCTATCCCCTAATCCCCTACCTTAACCGAGTCGCTCAGCAAGCCGAGGTACAGATCCGACCAGCAGGCCCTACTCCAGTGCGGCACGAAGGGGCCTCGGATGCTGGCGTTGAGCATAACGAAGCGGCGGTACCGCCCGTACCGCCCGTCGGCGCGGAGGACCTCCCCGTAGGCGCCGAGGTCGAAGCACGTGTTGGGCCGCGGCACGACGGCGACGTTGGCGCGGCCGGTCGGGATCAGCGTCTGCGCCGCGTCGGTGTCGCCGTTGAGGATGAATACGAAGTCGGCCCCGGCGTGCAGGCCTTGGTCGACGAAGAAGCGCAGGTTCTCGCGCGCCGTCGTGGACTCTTTGTAGGCGTACAGGACGAGGAGGTCCGGGGAGGATGGGGGGGATGACGAGGAGGCGTTCCATCCCCCCTTCTCGGCTTTCGATGTGGCTAGCCGCGAAGAAGGAGGGAAGGCAGCGCGATGCCGGAGAGCTGCGAATGTCCATGCCATGGCGAGGAGGGCCAGAAGGACGAGGGATACCTGTCGGATTAGAGGTCTTGAAGAAGAAGATGCCGCCATCGTCGTAAAGCCGTTTTTCTCACTCGAGTCGGGACTGCTTTTCGCCTCTCAGAAGAGGATCACGGTAGTCAGGCAGGCAAGCAGGCCTAGTGCTTCAAAATACACGAACAGGCTGGTTGGGACTACCCCTAACCCCCCCATCTCTCACTTTGAGCAGGCCCATCGTCTTCCAGTATAGTATATAGTAAAATGGCCAGGCTGGCATGAGTGACAGAACCCGACCGAGACAGGACTGCCTCCCGCAGAGACATGAACGGTTTATGTTCGAGATGTTCGAGTTCCTGCCGCCATCTCGTCTGCACTGCCCGGCTTTCTCGCGATCGTGAAGACCAGGGCACCCTCTCCCGGATTCACCTTTATAAGGGAAAAGGGGGTGGGCGGCGTACATCTCATTAGATCTGCCTGCAGGTCAAGACCACACCACACACCACACACTCGAGGGTTGTTGACGAAATCTTGCCCGCAGCCGGCTCTTATGTCTCAGCGTGTACTCGCTTTTAGCTCCCCTTGACAATGACGGCCATGCGATAGCATGAAGCTTGTCTCGTAGCAGGTAGGGCGTACTGATCCATGTACTACCGGTCGTTCGAGTCCCTGTTGCCTCCTTTATCTGCCGCAGAGGCGCCACGCCGCGTCGGGGACGACATGGGACAGGAGATGGCCACATGTTCCACATGCTTACTTGTGTGGGGATATGGAGTATTGACCGTTATAGGGGTCTTGCTTCTTTTGTTTCTGCTCGCTGCTGTGTCGGACCGTTGGCAGCTAAGACGCTTAGGTACCTCAAGTACCGAGCCGTTTTCCTATTAGCGCTACCTGGTGGGGAACGGCAGCCACATCTACAGACCAGTCTGACCCAGAATGCCCTAAACACCCCCTGCCGAGACAGCAGAAAGGAAGGGGGCGTGGCATGCGGCGAGTGGTACGGACGGTCTCGTCCACCTGCAGCCCCCATATTCGCTTGGGCTTGCTGTTGGCGGATGGCACTGCCGACGCCGTTCTAGGGAGCAGACGGCAATAATCCCGTCTCGGGGCCGGAGGCCGTTGGTTACTCCTTCAGCCTCCACCTCGTCCGCAGACGAGTATCCGTTTTCAACGAACTACTTGCAGCTCGAGGAAACTGTGGGACGGAAGACGGCAACGATAACGACAAGGTAGAAGGGAGTATAGGATGTAGATAACGATTTTCCTCTAAATATTAGAAGGTTACAGTTAGGCTTCTAGGCTTCGAATTTCTGGGCTTCCGGGCTTCTGAGCTTCTAGGCTTCTAGGCTTCTAGAGTCTCCTAACCATAGCGACGAGACGTCGGTTTAGGTCTAGACCGGCGACTTGGAGGGTTGGGCTGACGGTTGGACACGTGCTGGGTCATGCCGGTGCTTGTGGGGTTGCTTAGGCGACCCCGCAGGCCCCTCGACAGAGCCACAGACTGGAAAATTCAGCGAGGCGCAGGCCCCACTTGTCAGGTACGCAAGCACATGATTTGGGCTGCAAGGAGGAAAGCGGGTTGAATCGAAAGTTGCCCCTCCAGGCGACAGTCCGCCGGCTGCACTGTGTGGTTCGGGTGGCTCGTGCTTTTGGGCGCCGGTCCTGGCAAGTTCTAGGTTGTTGACGTTTGCCAGTTGAAGGCGGGGTATTGCTTTGCTTTCTCTCCTTGCGCCCTCATCTTCTTTAAATCCTGAACCGTAGCCGCGCCGCCGTCAGCAACCGGCAAACAGCCCCAAATCCAGTCCTCATCACAAGCTCCCAAAAATTATCTGCGCTACCTAAGTAGAATATTGCTTATACGGTAACATCTTCCCCTGCGACACCATCCACTCACCCCCCCCCCTCCTCTTGAAATACCCACGAACACCCGGTTTCCAGCAGCAACCGGTCGACAACCTCTTTTACCTTTTTTCGCATCCTTTTTTTTCGATACACAGAAGTTTACCAGACGCTGACCAACCTGCTGGCATTCTCCGCTTTGACGCGCAAGCAGAGCTGCAGGTGTTTCTGATTTCGTCGCCGAATCTCTCTCGAAAATATGACGGCTGTTGAAGTGGGCGAGAAGCCGGCGCAGGAGGTTCCTGGTGCCGCCGACGGCACTCCTAAGGAGCCTGAGGCGCCAAAGGAGGTACGTTGGAGATGAAGAGGTGCCGCTCATCGTCACCGATCCTTTACGGAATCCGGTGGCTGTGGGCTTTTTTTCTCTTTCCCTTTTTTTAACCATCTTGCGCGCTGTTGCCTCCCACTTCCCCGGGTGGAATAACAACGCGCGCAACCCCCCAAGGAAGAGGTCATCGTCGCCTGATGCTAACGAGATCCGTACAACGTAGGCTCCTGCCCCTGAACCCCCTACTACGACCTCGGAGGTCTTCTCCATGTTTGGTGGTGGTGCGAAGAAGGAGAAGAAGGAGGAAGAGCGCGGGGACAACTCTGGCAGCGCCAAGGCTCAGCGCGACGCGGCTGCCGCTGCTGCCGCTGCCGAGAAGCAGGGCGGCGAGGAGGTAAGCTACCACATGCAATCACGCATTTTCGCCCTCACGCCCTTTTCGCCCTCGCGCTTCGCTTCTCGCCCTTTCGCCCCTATTTTCTCCTGCAGGTTGCGCCAACTCTCGCGACCGGGTGAGGAGGGGGGATTGGCGGGGAAGAGGGGGCTGGACTGGGAAGCGGACAGCAAGGGACAAGTTAAGCTAACCGAGAGTCTTGACGATGTGTAGGAGGAACAAGCCCCCGAGTCGGAGGATGTCCACTTCGAGCCCGTTATTCATCTTACGGAGAAGGTCGAGATTAAGACCAACGAGGAGTCCGAGGAGCAGGTGTTCAAGATGCGCGCCAAGCTCTTCAAGTTCGTCCGCGAGACTAGCGAGTGGAAGGAGCGCGGCACGGGCGACGTGCGCCTGCTGAAGCACAAGGAGAACGGCAAGACCCGACTTGTTATGCGCCGTGACAAGACCCTCAAGGTCTGCGCCAACCACTACAGTACGTCGCCCTGGACACCGCGGCGCGCCGTCCCTTAACTAGAGTGGAGAGTGTGCTGACGACGTCTTCTTCCAGTTGTCCCCGATATGAAGCTTTCGCCCAACGTTGGCTCCGACCGGAGCTGGGTCTGGAATGCCGCTGCCGACGTTAGCGAGGGCGAGGCGGAGGCCGTTACCCTTGCCATTCGCTTTGCCAACTCCGAGAGTACGTCCCCCTTCTCCCGCCGACACATCCCCGCTGCCACCGGCCCCCACCCCCACCGGCTGGTGATGCTGGCGTACTAACGCTTTGGGGTCACAGACGCCAACCAGTTCAAGGACGCTTTCATCAAGGCCCAGAAGGACAACGGGGAGATCTGGAAAACCTCCGACGACAGCAAGGAGGAGAAGCAGGCGGCGGAGGAGGAGGCGAAATAGATTATCTTCGGGTTAGCAAAAGTACCTCCCTGGAATATGTTGTCTTGAGCATTCGACACTACTTGCTGCCCAGGCCGTCCGCGGCGCATGTCTGCGATGGCTCCCCCCGACCCAATCTATTTCCCCCGTCCGCAATCCCGCTCCCCCTCCCCCCTCCCTTGCATACCCCACAGCACAGCAAAAGATCGTCCGGACAGACAATGATACCACGCTCGCTTTCATCATCGGCTCGTGCTTGCTCGTGCTTGGAGGTGGAAATCACCAAGTGGTGATTTCTCCACGGCTGCCCTACGAGGGAAAGACGCCTACGGCGGGCGAGAGAGCGTAGGACGATGATGGCTATACGAAGCCCCAGCAGCTAGCTTCCTGGAGCATCCACCTACCCCCCTCGCCCTCCGCCTCTCCAAATCTCGGGAGCGAAGGAATGGATGGCGCTTCTAGATAGCTGTGCATAGACTAAAACATCATGATTCCCACCTACCCTGTACGAACGAAGGAGAGCGTGAGCTCTCGGCGCGTGAAGCCTGCCGGTTCGCTCGTACTGTTTCGTAGATTACTATTGGAAGGGAAACGGGGGGCTAAGAACCTAGACTGGGAGAGAGTAGGTATGTAGGTAGTAACCGAGGTATGTGTGTGTGTCACCCTCCCAAAAAAAAGAGGGAGGGAACGGCAAAAAAAGCTCACTGCCCAGCACCCCGTAGGATGGTGGACGGTTAGGAAAAACTCCGCAGAGTTTTTTTTTTCTGTGCGTCGGCGGGGAGTCGATCCTAGGACCTGGCGGACGATAGGCGAGCTTTGCGAGGTGGGTGCTGCATACCGCTCGCCCATCAGGTCCTGGGCTGGAAGACATGCACAGCAAACCGGCATATAAGGGATGGGATTGCTGTTAGGAGCCTTGTAGAGGGCCTGTAGAGGGCGGATGTAGGAGCGCATGGAGATATGGGATGAAAAGCGGGAGGGGGAAGTTGGGTGGTGAGAGGAAGGAGACTACGTACGTACTAATATCGCCCCTGCAGGGGCTGGGTGGTGCAGGCAATCAGGATGCCACCACGATGGTTCTCTCTAGAGTCACACTCTGGGTAGATGGGAGAGGGAATACTAACTATACGGTAGTGAGCCATCTATGGATATCTAAGTTATGTATGGTACATATATACGGATCTGTAGGAGTAACTCCGCCGCTGGCCCCTTCTCAGCAGCCCGAGGAGTAACGGTGGGTGATCCGGTGGCTCTACATATCCCAAGAACAGCGAGAGCTGTAGTCTCCTTTTTTTCCTAGAAGCTGCAATTTAGACGTTAGTAGAGGTTAGGCAGCCTTGGCTGGGGCTGTCCTTGGAGCCTGGCGTGGTGTCTAGATAGCGGTTGTTCAAACCCCCAGGTAAGGAGGGGGACGGAGTTTGGTAGGCTGTTATCTCAGAAGTCAGGTGACTGGCTGGTTCGGCCCCTCAGGGCCCACCCTTCAGCCCATGCACAGAATGCATCATTGATCGATTATGTTCACGCAGCAGCCCCGCCAAATCACTTTTGATCCTGCACCCCCACTCCACCAGCCACGCCCTTTATGTGGACCCCCCTGTGCCGCTCTACTGAGCCGAGATTATTCATCCATCATGGATGAGGTACGTACTCATCTTCTTTTTAGTGTAAGCGCCCTGACGCCGTGCTCAGGTGCTAACGGCTGCGCTATCTACACTACCACGCAGCGGCGGCGCCCTTCGTCCAGAAGCTCCCCCCATTCCTTCGCGCTAACCTTGCTTTCGCGCCTCACCCTAGTCTTGGATCTTCTTCTCCCACTCGGACAGGCTCGCTTTCCGTCGTCACCGTAAGAAGCACCCGCTCTCTGCTGCTACGTCTTCCCCATCCCCGGACGGCCAGGAAAAATCACGGGGCGTCAATTCGGCCTCTGCCGGCGACGCGACCGCGTTTCGTGCGCCGTCCAGAGGAGAATCTCTTCATTCATGACCCCGACGATTGGAACAACAACGAGGCCGAGAACTAGAGGGCGAACGCTGACCACAGCGGATTTCCATAGTGGCCCGCGAAGCTAAGAAGGAGACCGAAATCAACGAGTTCATCAAGGACGCCACGATGATCGTCGAGGTGAGTGATGGCCTGGTCCCGCTCCGTTTCGGCCGACGACCGACCGACCGGGCTGCCTGCGTTCGCACGAGAATTGCGATCCCGCCCGCCCCTTTTCTCTCAATTGCTGACGGCAGTCATCTCTCCTCCCTCCCCCCCCCCCCCCCATTTCAGCGCAAGATCAAGCTCGTTACCGAGCAGCATAACATGTACGTACCCCGATCCGCTGCGCTAGGTACTCCAGGAAGGACTTCTCGTCATGGGAGGAAGCCAGGAGCCAGCTCGGAGCAGAGTTGACCGATGGAGCATAACAGCCCCAAGCCCTCCCCCATGGAGGGCTTCCCGATGAAGGAGTGGACCATTGAGGTCTACGTTCTCGACGAGGCCGGCAATGAGAAGCCTGCGCGCTGCTTCACCAAGGTTGTCTACAACCTCCACCCGTCGTTCGAGAACCCCGTTCAGAGTACGTCTTCCCGTCCCGAACGATGGAGCTCCCATCTTGCTGTCATGGCGCGTCACGGCGCGTTGCGATCCTCAGAAGACCACCCCCAGAACTGACGGTGGAACAACAACGTGACTGTAGCTTTCCACGAGGCTCCGTTCCGCTGCTCGAACGAGGGCTGGGGCGAGTTCGAGATGACTATCGATTGCTATACTACGGAGAAGGGTGGCAAGCAGACCATTGTCCACGATCTGAACTTCGCCAGCCCCACCTACGAGAATGTGCACACGGTCCAGTTCAAGAATCCGTCGCAGGCTCTGCAGGCTATCCTTCGCGAGACGGGCCCTCTGCCCTCGGACGAGGACCGCAAGGCGCGCAAGGGTCAGGATGCCGGACGCAAGAAGAAGATGTGGGATGTCGAGAAGATGGCGGACGTGATCCCGCGCCTCGCGGAGGATGACCTGCTGCAGATCATCCAGATGATCCACGATCATAAGACGGAGGATACCTACGTTATGAATAACATCGACGGTAAGGAGTGCCTTCTTCCCTCTTCGATACGCCGTCTCCGTTCTTCTGGTGCTGACTGGCTGTGATCGCTCGGCTAGCTGGTGAATTCTCGGTCGACCTGTACACGATCTCCGATAACCTGGGCAAGCTGCTCTGGGAGTACCTGGTACGTTTCCCCCTAGTCTCCGTCCGGCCGTTTTGAGATGGGCAAGGTACTAACTGGCCAACTTCTCTCCAGCTCACCACCAACGAGGCGTATCGGCTTAAGTAGCCGTGGCGGTCCTCATTCCTTTGTACATTCTGCAGTATGCCCTCCCCCCCAGCCCTTTTCCCCTTTCCACCGAGACGGGACATGATAACTAACCAATGATGTGGAAAAGTTCGGCGAGTGGGCGTTCAGGCATACTCTAAAAGAACAACAGGATTAGCAAAGCAAAGGCCGCTCTTCGCACTGGTTGGTCATGGGGCGCAGGTGTCTCGGATTTTCTCTTTTCCACCTTGCTGGAGGACACGCCATCGAAATGGACGGCCGTCGGGTGCAGCTAGGGTCAGCTCTAGGATAGGTCACCTTTTTTCTGCAGCGCACTCGATATTTCTCCCGTCCTCACGAGCATTTGTCTAGAATGAACGGGGCGGGCAGGGGCGGCATTGCTTGCGGTGATGGCGCATGGATGGAAGTGACTGCATTTGTGACCTTGTGCGCACGACGATACCCAAGAGGATACATAATGCAAACCTCTTTTGCGAACCGGGGCGGGGAGACGGAGACGGAAAAAGCAGCCCCCGATCGTAAAGCGCCCATCTACAGGCTGCTTAGCTGCCTGCCTGGCTACCTGCCTGCGGAGAGTGTCGAGTGCAGGCTGCCGCCTGTGGCGGCGAGGCTCTCCGGGTCTCGGACGGCTCTGCGGCTAGCGACGGTCACGAGGCTGCGCCTGGGACAAACAAGAGAAGAGATCGAGGATGCACGGCCACGGCCATCTGCGCTAAACGGGGTCAGGTGACGAGAAAGGGACGAGAAGGAACCCGGCTGGGTTTTCTCCTAGGAGGGGGAGAACCGGATTGATAGGTCCAGGTCGCACAGCGTAATCGGCCGGAAGCGTCGACGTGACCAATGTCGGCGTGACCGCCGGGACAAGCACTTACGCCACGGGTAGCACATGCACGTAATAATTCGTGAATACGTAAGAAGGAGGGACCTCGCCTGCGGGCTGTGCATCCATCGTCGGGCGGGGTAGGTGAGGTACTGGGCTGGCTGGCCGCCGTCCCGAGCTTCTGATCGTCCCTTTTCCGGAGACGGTAATATGCCTGGGTAGGTACAGGTCGCTTAGGTATATGCGCCCAGGTACAAGTAGTCGCAGAACGTAGGGACTTCGAAGCTGCTGTTCCGATATTCTGCACGCACCTGTTATCGGCGGACTGACTGGCTCAGCGGCTGACTGGCGGCTGTCTGGCTGTCTAGCCGTCTGGCTATCTGGCTGGGCAGCGACGATTGCGCGGAGCTGCCTGATTGTGGCACGAGCCAAGGTCGACGTAGAAGAAGGCCGCCGATTCCGCCGCAGGTCAGGCCAGGTCAAGCAGGGCAGACGCGCCTTCCCCTCCCATCGGGGAAAGTGGACGTGCGCACCTTGTCAGCGGCCCAGGCGTGCCTTCCTGTCTTCGCCGCTTCCCCAAGCGAACCCCGGCGGGCCACTTCGCTTGTTCGCTTTTTCCTCTCCTCCCTGCCTTGTCGTCTTCCAGCAAGAGGACGGACGGTGAACTTGTCGGCATTCCCCTCCAGACAAAAAAATAAAGAGAGGTGGCCACGTCCAAGTCGTCGTAGGACCACAGCCACGGCGCTCGGTCTCGTCTCCCGCCCTTACCATCCCGCTGCCCCCGCCCTCCGTCGTCTCCTCCCACAGGCCACCACGTCTTCCCGCCAAAAGGCGACGCTGACCGACGACTGCCGACCTGCGGTCTTTTTTTTTTTTTCGCGATCGTCCCAGAGGCGCTGCCAACGCTGCCGGAACGGGTACCCCACGCCAAAAACGGGAGCCGCTGACTCTGGAGTGGGAACAGCGAAGCCCCGCCGGGGCCCAAAAGGCCAGAGCCGCCCGGTATTCCCATATTCCCACCAGTCCCGTCGACCTGAGGGCTGCTGGGCAGTCGAGCCAGTGGCGCCTGGGTGCTCCGTAAGCTGATCACTGCAGACCCACGCCCGCGCGCGGACGGTAGAGGGCGAGCGCTGCTGCTTCTGCTCTACTCCTGCCGCCAGACCCGTCGCAAACCGACAGAAGCCTCTCTCTCTCCTCTCCCCGTCCCCCCCCATCCGCCGCTCCTAGCCAGCTCCCTTCCCTGCCTGCCTTACTCAGGCGCCGTCGGCCATCACCATCGCGGGTTAGACCGGGCATTGGCGTCTGCCGGTTGCCACTCCCAGCCCTACCGCACCTGTGCCTGGGCGTGTCCCCCGGGCTGCTGCTGGGCCATGGCCCAGTTCGCCGTGCACGCGGCGACGCCGTCGTCGGTGCCCAAGTCGGAGTCGTCCCCGTCGCTCGCCGGAGTGTCGCCCCTGCCCCCGGCGTCGTCGCTCTCGTCGCTCTCGACCCTCCCGTCGCTGCAGACGCGCCTGCCCTCGCTGCCGCCACTGCCGCCGCCGCCGGGCTCCCAGTACTCGCCGTCGTCCAGCGTCGCGCCGCCGTCGGGATCGCACCCGGGCGCGCCGGCGGGCCACAAGCGCGTGTACCAGGCGTGCATCCCGTGCCGCCGGCGCAAGGTGCGCTGCGATCTGGGGTCGGTGGACAGCCCGCACGACCCGCCGTGCGTGCGCTGCCGGCGCGAGAGCAAGGAGTGCTTCTTCAGTGCCACGCGCCGCAAGCGCAAGGCCGACGACGCCGCCGACGGGGCCAGCGGCAACGAGGACGACGACTACACCATCCGCAACGGCCGCAAGCGCGCGTACGACAGCGGGTCGCCGCCGCCGCCGCTGGACCGGCGCCTGTACAGCAG